>JAPMOB010210259.1:3816-34356 GCA_029875015.1 Lepomis gibbosus | reverse complement strand
GGTCGCGGGGGGGCTGGAGCCTATCCCAGCTGACATTGGGCGAAAGGTGGGGTACACCCTGGACAGGTCGCCAGTCCATCGCAGGCTGTAAAACATGAAATTGTCAAAAATGTCCTGAAAAGCCCGAAGTGACATCTTCAAATGTCTTGTTTTGTCTTACCAACAGTCCAAAAAAGTTATTCAATTTACAGTGACATAGAAAAGCAGCAAATCCCCTGAAGCCGAAAATGCTGAGACAAATGATGAAAAGTTTAATTCATAAGCAATAAAACACTCCTTACTCAATTCACAAGTGCTGCTATAGCCTTACTTGGTCTGGTATGACCTGTAGGTTTAGATGGCTATTAAAATTCAAATTCAAATTAGCTTTATTGGCTATTAGCACACTTTATATAGGGGGGCTAATGTTAGCCATTGTTAACAAACTTTATATATGGTGGCTAATGTTACCTATTGTTATCAAACTGTAGATATGGTGGCTACTGTTTGCTAATGTAAGCAAACTTCATATGTTGGCTACTGTTTAATTAATAATGTTAGCAAACTTAAGATATGGTGGCTAATGTTTACTAATGTTAGCAAACTTAATGGTGGCTACTGTTTAATTAATAATGTTAGCAAACTTAAGATATGGTGGCTAATGTTTACTAATGTTAGCAAACTTTATGGTGGCTACTGTTTAATTAATAATGTTAGCAAACTTAAGATATGGTGGCTAATGTTTACTAATGTCAGCAAACTGCATACTGTTTAAATTTTTTTGCAAACTTTAGATATGGTGGTTGCTGTTCAATTGATAATGTTAACAAACTTTAGAAATAGTAGCTACTGTTAATATATGGTGGTTAATGTTTGTTAATTTTAGCAAACTTTAGAAAGTTTAAACTTTAGTTTACTGACTTTATGACTAACTTAAACTCCCAACATTTTTTAAAATTAAGTTTCAATTAAAACTCTGATTCTTTCATATTAACATTTAAACATGTTTTGGTTTATTTATTTTTAGTTGTTAGTGGAAATACTTCTAGTTTAGTTTAACCTTCATCTCAAGTTTTTTAAGAGGGTAACACATAGTTCTAAATACCATTTAAAAAAAATAATTTGTAATAGCCTATAGGCCTATAAAAAAGGAGTTGCTTCTTAGGAAACAAAATGCTATTTTTGACCTCAACTGCATTCATGCAGAAATAATGGCAACAAAACAAATCCATACTAAATACTACTTGTTTTGTTGGGAAGCAGGGAAAGGACATTTAAATATAAATGTGACCACAGTGTGGGGACTGAGAAGGCTGAGGATGAACACAACGGTATACCACACGGTCTCACCCACACTTGTGCAAAAATAGAGCTTTTTCTTAAGTACAAGCAAAGCACCGACACAGACATTCCCCTGAACCACTCTTGGTCATTGACACGTAAACAAACACAAACGCACACACACCGACCCTGACACACATACACACACATATCCAGATGGAAGCTGACAGCATGCTTTGGGCAAATGGCTTCAAATGAGGAACACATGAGCCTCTCCCTGTGTGACGGCTTTCACATGCTCCCACAACCTCACACACCTCCGGGGTGAGAGGAGAATAGGCTAATAGGTGACGGATGTGTGAGCATGAGTGTGCGTTGAGGGAGCGAGATACGCAGGAGAATCAGGACAAGACGGAGAGTAGAAGAGAGAAGAAGACTTTCAGAAGAGAGGAAATTAAAAAAAAGAAGATTGTGGCAGTTTATTTACAACAAATCAATTAAAGAGAGTTTTCAGGGCAAGCAAGGACAGAATCATGAGCGTAATACATTTTTAAAGAGGAGTATAAGACTTCCTTTCAGCTTTGGCGGTTTGGATTCCTTGCATGTCAACTGAAGCATAACTCATCGGATTCAAACTGAAGAGTCACCCTGACACAGACTCTACTCCCAAATATGTCCCGCCATATTGTTGTTTTTGCCTGGGACTAAAGATGTAACTGCAACAGCCAGAAAAAGACAATGTACTATTGAGGCCTGTGAGTCATAAGTATCTTAAAGTCCTCACAATCTGAAAAACATTTGCAGAAAACAAGAGTGCATGCTTTAAAAGTGAATGTGTAATAAGTTGTAGTCCATTTGAAATTGGCAGCTCCAATTTGTTTGGCACTTATTGAAACACTAATTGAGATAATTGACGGCAGCGCTCCACCTGGGAATCACACATGGGTTTAATCAGGTGAAGTCTATACATGGTGATTGTTGTTAAAACGTCAGAGTTGTACTTTGTAAATCTTGTTTGGGGGAGATCGTCAATCACTTTTCTCCCCATTGAAAAAAATACCATTAAGAGATAAAACTGAAGTGAGAGTTTCAACATGAGAGGTGGTTATGTGTAACAAAGTCAAGTAGGAGACGGTCCCAACAACAGCAAGTCTATGCATCAGGATCAGTGTATGTGGGCGCGTGTGAAAGAAAAGCAGCAGAACAATGATAGTTTGTCCCAGCTGGAAATGTCCAAATCAGCTACTATTACAGTCACTTGTAACATTTGTTGGTCCTGGATTGACATGCAGGTTGTAAGTCTGGCATGGCTCGTTTGTAAGGCTCAGAAAAAGCCATGTGGTTTAAAAAATCACAACAGATCAAAAATAAAATCAAAATATTTTCTTGTGCTCATCAGAATGACACTGAACACGTTCATTCAAAAAAAGGAGCTGGAAGTCCTCACATGCCTTTACAACAGCAACAGCGATCCATAAAGTATTAAAATGTTATATTTGACATAAAACAATTGATCTACTGCAATGTTAAGAGAGCAGGGAAGGTAAACTGTCATATTTATCAGCAACACAAACTAAATGTCAGCTCTTCTCCTGTCACCTGATCATCAAACGGGTCGGCCTTCAAGGTTTCAACTTGGGCTCAGCTGGACTGTGTTGCTGGTTCTTTTTCCCCTCTCAAATGACGCCTGTTGTGTGAGACAAAACTGCCAAATTGAAATCAGAAAGCCACCCTGGTACATTTCCTCCTCTTGCTGATCATTATAACTCCCCGGAGGTTTTGGTCAGTTATGATTATTTTCATTATTAGCTAATTTTTGCTGAATAAAATGTCATAGAAAAACAAGAAGGCCTGCACCTGTTCACATTTGGCATTCATGCTTTTAGAAAATGACTTTAACGATTGCCTATATACCGTTATGTCTTAGTGTGGGCGTGTTCAAAGTCTAGATTGTTTCATTTGAAGGATTTTCAGAGGCCCAAGGAGGTAAAGATATTTCATAAGACAAACAAAAACTTGTGTGACAGAAATCTGTTTTATCCTATTTCTTATACATTTAATTGTCTTGTAACTCCTCAGATATGGACGTGTGGTGCCTCCGGAATAATCCATCACTCAACTACTAGTTTAAGCTCTATGTGTGGAAGCATTTTAAAGTGTCCGAGGAAGACAGTGTGCTGTTCTGCTGAATTGTCTCTAACACATCCACTCCATCTGTGGCTGACTTCTTAAAAAAGGCAACAAACGGTCTGACCCGCTTTGAGTGTTTCATTCACTCGTTTGTGAGAAGGAAATTAAGCTAGCCACACCTAAATGAGAGCTGACAGGCAGGTTAGCGACTTTATCCTGTCAGTTTCTCACTTTACAAAGACAAGTGTTGCAGTATGAGAGTCCTACCTGAAGAGAGGCTATGAAGTCTTCATGTTACATGATACGAGAACCACATACAACATTATTTATTAAATTGGGTCAGACTTGATGAATTTAGCACGAGGATACACGTGACAATGTCCTGTATTCAAAATAAGGTCTATACAGTATGGAAATAAGATTAAGATTAGTCTCTCCAAATCCTGTGGGAAACACTGAGCATAAAGCACATTTTGAGTATTTAATTTATGCAGTGGTAAAAAAAGGCAAAATAAATAGAAAAAAATGGGAAAAATCTTGTTTGGTTTTCGGTATTTGGGAAAGTTTTTCATTATATTTGGTTTCAGCTTTGGCCAAGAATTTTCATTTTGGTGCATCCCTATTATAAATGTGTATATATAAATAAATACTAACTCAAGTTCTGTCAAGGTTTCTACACATGTAAGGAGCAAACTGCACAGCACACTGTCAAGTGGGAAAAACAAAGGAGAGAAACGAGCAAACCACTGATTCTTATTTCTGTATAACAATGGCTAACAATGGGTAGTAGTGGCTGCTAATATTGATCATGTAACGCAGTTAAAGAAATAATTCAACATTTTTAGAAATACACTTGCTTCCTGAGACTTGGATGAGAAGATTGATATCACTCATAGCTGCACATTAAATATAAAGCTACAGGCAGCAACTGTTTAGTTTAGCTTAGCATGAAGAGTGAAAACAGGGGGAAAGCTAGCCTGTCCTCTGTCTTGCCTGTTTAATCCATAAAAAAACTTATGTGTAATACAAATAATTTGCTACTTCTTGGCCGTAACGAGTAACATCCTGGTTGAATGGCAACTGGCCCCAATCTACCCACTGATCACCTTTACTTGATTTCCAGCCACACCTCCTTTTAATTCTGTCAACTTTTCTGACAGAACCTGAAAGCACCTTGCATGAACTCTATCTAGAGCAGAATCTTAATATCTTAATATCCCACCCGGCTCAGACATCACAGATTTCACCGGGAAAAAAAGAAACTTGAAAGAAAGATTAAGAGGAACTCTCTTTGTGCTTCAGAGGCTGCGCCAAGCTCTGCCCTTCCATGCAGAAAATTCAACAAAACCTGCACCTCTAGACGACGATGATGTAATCTCTTATGGTTCTCATCTAAACATCACAACCAAAGTCGGCGAGCTACTGACACATTATGTAAGAGTGACACACAGGCATACACACACACAAATGGAGGTAAGGAAGATGTGTGTAAACAGACCAATCATTTACAACAAAGGGGAGGACATACAGACGCAGTGAGAGTGACTTGAAATGCACTCAGGGCCACTTTGAAACCCTCAAAGCCGCTTTATGGAGCCACATTAAAGGTAAAAACAAAAACTGTCCTGTGGGAGGTGCTTACTTTGTCTAATCAAACTGTCTCACTAATGGAATCAGATATAATTGTACCTCAGAGAGCGTAGCTGACATCTCGCTATCCGAGTCCTGAGCACAGTGTACCTCTGCAGACATACAGATTAGAGATTATAGGACGCAATCAAGCAAAAAGATCAATCCATACCCACAGACGCCACCGCCGCCCCGTCCCTCGGATTATAAACCCTGCCTGTGTTCTGTGTTCATTTTCCAGTTTGTAATTACTCTAAGCTCAATGCCATGCAGAGACGCTGTGCAGAGACACAGTAGTGGTGCAATCAAGAACATTAACTGTTTACCATAATTAAAATATCTAATTTAGTCACAGCTAATCAACATGCTCTTTACATCAAAACTGTGAACATAGTACCTGATGCTAATGCATGCTGTGTGTGTGCTGTTACTCTATATAAATCATACTTGTACATAAGCTGGGCTCAGGTCCCATTTCTTTATAATATTTGTGACATGGTAAAGAAAAGATTTAGCTAATTAATAATTGTGACTTAAAGAAACATTAACATAATAACTCGCTGTATCCCCCTTTTCCAGTTTTTATGCTATGCTAAGCTAACCATCTCTTGGTTCTAGCTTCATTTTGTACAGACAGGTGTGTGAACAGTATCAATCTTCTCATCTAACTCTGTCAAACTATTCCAAACTATTCAACTATTTGAGTCTAAAAAAATTAAAAAGCTTTTTTAACATTAACACATAAGTTCAGAGGGATCATAAGGATCCCTTAAATTTGTTTTTCTTTTTGAAGAATTAAAACCAAGATAATATAATGAGCAAGATATTTTTAGTTGAAAAATGAATAGCTTTTTGATGGACAACATGACTCAAACACATTTTAACCTTTACTTACTGGCCAACGCATATGCTGATGCAGAGATTTATGCGATTTGCATGTAATGGCCCATGTATGGGGATGGACCATTTACCAGTCTAGCACTAAAATACAATAATTAGCTTACTGATCAGCATCAATAGCTTACATAACTAAATTGGATTGAATTGGCCACAGTAGAGGAGGAGACTCAAGTCAAAGTTTTGTATCAAATATATTGAATATACCTATTTTGTTAGATATAAACCTAGCACATATGTCTTGACTTGATTTTTCCACCTTTACATACTCAGGACTAAAGACAAAGAGTCTTTAAAACTTAGCATCACTCGTCAGATAAAAGGTTCCGATGTTGCAGTAAAATGATTCTGTATTGTACCATTTTATACAGAGTGTTTGATTGTCCCATCCTGCATCTTGGAGTAATGATTTTGTATTCCTACCAAAACTTCCTGCATCTGTTTTTACAATCAGAAACGGATTGTACCAAAGCAGTAGCTTCCGTGCTGGCGCACACCAACACAAGCTCCTTACATGACTCGCCTTCTTGCCCCCACTGTAAATCTGCAGCTTCTTAACAGATGCTATAAGCTGATGGTCACATTCCAGATGTCAAAGGCACACACAAATGATTACACCGACAAACAGGCTATTCTCCAACCAAGTCTATTTTGGTACAGTGGTGTGGGTGGATTTGGTTGTGCAACATCACACCTGGAGCACAACAGTCCAGGCTGCAGTGGTGGAACTGGGTGAACGCATACATACAATAATTTCAGTTCTTCAGCGTGAGTAAGAAATTTTGAAGGTTAATTGCTATCAATAAATATGGTCTCCCTCTTGCTCAACTATCTTCAGGGTCAAACAGACTTGCCCGCTTTGTGAATTTAAGTTAAATGTTAAAGGCTCTCATTGGACATTTGCCTGTGTGTTACACCATGCCGCAGGAGAGGATGATGTAATGTCTTTTTAAAAACATCACTGTTGAGGGACACCCCACTCTCTTGCACCTTACGTCATAGACAGATTGTGACCCAGCAATATTACTCTGGCTGTGCTGCAGGAACTACAGATAATGTTGTCTAAGAAAAAGTGTGTTGGCACTTAAATCATAAAATTATAATATCCAGACTTTTAAATCAGGATAGAAACTATGTAATGTTAAAACAAAAAATCTGATTATTTGCTCCCAGAATAGAACAGTTCCTGCCATTTTTTAAATCTAAAACAAAAAAAGTAACATCTGCTTCCAAATTAGTAACATTTTTTTAACAGTGGACCATTTAAAAAAAATTTGCTCCCAAAATTTTAACATTTCCCGTAATTGTGTCAACGAAGTAAATATTTTCCCCTAAAATAGTAAAACTTCATGCCATTTTCTATCACTGTAGCAAAAAATCTGAACGTCTCTTTAGAAAATGGTGACAATTCATTCAATCTTATATATGCTGAAGCTGAAAAACCCTTGGAAACAATAGAAACCCTGCACATTACGGTGAGGTGAGTGTGTGCAAAGCCCCTCCAGACCAATGCACTTGGACTTTCCTGCTCTCCAAAAGCCACCAGGGAAAAAAGGCCAGACCCTTAATCCCACCCTTAATTCTTTGCATCCATTATCATTATTTACATCAGACAAATGTTGGTAATCTTTGCATTCACATTCAAGTGGGTCTGTAAACAAGATGACCACAACTAACAAACAGCCTGTTGTCAGAGTTCCTTCACTAACAACAATGCTGTCCCCAAACTGAAGGATGTGATTTTACTACCAAGCCACAACGAAAACAAATCAGTCCACATCCACTCTGGCGTGGGCGTTGAGTCCCTCAGTGCACAAAGACACACCTACACTATTCCCACACGCAGATTAAGGAAAGAATCAACAACAGTTTGGTTGGATAAAATCGATTAATTTTAAGCTGCTCTTTGGTGTGCACGTAAAACATTATTTAGCGTAATATTTACATATCTTCATTTATCTGCATGCACGTTGCAAGGACGACAGTGTGGGTTTAAAGAACATTTTGTGATGCTGTGTGATTTAAAGGATGCTTGTTACAGAATCACCTTACTCACATAGAGCATCTTTAATAAAGCCAGAATTGAACGTGTGTGCACCTTACAGGGGCTCCATTAACATGTCTGAGCTGCTGGGGTTGTAACTGATGGACACAAGCATCAGCCTGTGCCAAGTGCACCGCTGCTCGCTTCTTTTACAGCCTATTGCTCGACCGATGGACAGGACTGCTGCGGTCAAACAAGACACACAGGCTTCGAGTGTTGCAGCGTCGTCGACAGATCAGACACCGAGCTACTGTGTGCGGGAATCTGCGATAATAATCGGAGCAGTTGCGGCGGGAGGAGCGGCTGCTCCACACCTGACGGAAAACAATGCAGCCGTTCACAGAGCGCAGCGCGCCGCCTCCACAGCCTCCTTTATCAGCCGCTCATTAGGCAGAATTAAGCTCGCCATGGTGCAGCAATGCAAAAAACAAATTGGCATTAATGTATGCACCATAAAACCAGACGTGCACCTTCCACAACCCATTAACCCGCCCACCCTCTTATTCTCCTCCATCAGCCTCCAAATCCCTTTGGAGGCGCAAAATAATACACAAAACGCCAAATTGCGCTCGGGATTGAGGCTATATCCTCGTTATCAGCCCTCAAATAGGTGAGAGGCCAAACAAAAAGGCACCGCTATTGTGTCGCGCACAAGCGAGAAGCCATTGCAAGTAGGTTAAACCACTCAGGCTGGCGCAGACGCAAATGTCTCCAAAGAAAACACACCAAACGCGCAAATGTCAGCGGCTGATTAAGCGTACCTTTGCTCTCTTGTCCCTCGTCTTGAGTCTCCTCTGCGTTGGACTCCATGGCAGGCTTTGTCCCATCCATTATTTTAGCAAAATATAGTCTCCTTGTGGCACTTGTACCTTACAGTGTGTGGATGCTGGAGCCTATCCTGGTGACTTGATGCTCGCTCGCTCTCTCTCTCTCTCTCTCTCTCTCTCTCGCCTCGTACACCCCCCTCCTCCCTGTTAAAGCTTAGCACTGTCTCTCTATGTATATTAACAATCCAGTTTCAAGATGCAAAGGCGCTGTCAGATTGGATTTATGTCGCACATGCGGATTTGCGGCCCCCGAATGATGCCAGATAACGCCTTTTGGCCCCTAATACCACTCTTGCTGTGGAGAAAATGATGCTCCTGGTGTAATATACTTCTTAAATATCTTTCTTGATGACACACGAGTGTCTTCATAGGGTCTATTCTTCCCCCATTCACTTTATTTCTTCACTAAATGGCACGTAAATTTTGTTGCATCAATGGTTTCCTCTCTCAGTGAAGCAGATGAGGATATAAGGACAAAATGTGCAGGAAATGTAAATATGCAAACTCATGGGTAACCATGCATGCATGAATACACACGCGCGCACACACACACACACACACACACACACACACACATATAACCACACTCTCACCGCCCCCTCTCCATCTGGTGAGTTGAGAGAGAGTCAGGGAGGGAAGGAAGGAGAGAAGAAGAAGATCTAGTGCTATAAGAGAGTGTAAGTGTATGACAAATTTGAAAATCTGGGTGAGAGGCGGAGAGAGGACTGACTGTGGTTTTTATTTTTCTTGCTCACATAAAAATTTAAATCTGACTATGAAAAACCCATCATAGTTAATTTAACACTCTTAGATATTTTTAGGCGTGCAATCAGCACTCAAGAAGACAGATGTGTTTGTCTATGATGATGTTTAAGTCACACCAAGCCAGTGAGCAAGTTGCAGCATGATTCGACACTCATTCCCAGTGCTGTCAAGATGTTGCTATTAGAATAAACACACACACACACACACACACACACACACACAAACACTGAGAAGAATGATTGATTTCCTACTTTAGCATGTGTGTGTTGCATATTAGTTTCTTATTGTGGAAAAACAGCTTCACTTAAATTGATATGATTGAATCACCTTTTACCAGCCATGTGCCTGGCTTTATTTAAGAGGGGACTCTTTGTTTGCCTCTGGGGATGCTGATTGGCTGAGTGCAATATCCCACAATCCAATGAGAAATCACTAAAAAATAGTTAAAAGTGGGTGTGGTGTGTCTATCCAGAGAAGGGGGGGGGCTGTTTCCATCATTCACCCCATTTTCTAATAATAAACACAACCTCAAACAATGGGACGCCATCTGTCCTGAATCCTCTTAAATAAGGTTTTAATTCGGGCCCACGTGGCCCTGTTTCAGACAAAGCTCAGTCCAAATAACAGTCCAGGAAATCCCCACCCCACCCCACCTCACACACACACACACACACACACACACACCAGGCCCTGATGTTTTCATCCAACAAAACGTCAGACACCAGAACAGCTAACATGACATATATGTCATTTAATAGCCCCATTTACCCCAAGGGTGAAATTAACACCCACTCTGCGCCATATGTTGTTCAAAGACGGTCACCTATCACATTGACTTTTTGACATTTGAATGGCTCTCTGATTGTTGAGCCACGAGGAAACATGTGTGAACACAGAAACAGAATCAAAGACAAAGCATACATAGTACAGTAAGAATTATTATTTCCTTGAAAGACGGCAAACTTTGGAAACAGAGCCAGAATGTTAATGCTAAGAAAGTGGTGTTTTATCACATTACCATTAGCATTAGGTCTGCAACTAATTAATCAATTAATGGTTTGGTCCAGAAAATGCACAAAAACAAAAGTTAGCAAAAAAGATCATAGCAACAGATTGCCTATTTTGTCTGACCAACACTTTAGGATTAAAGGGCAGAAAGTTAATTATCAGATAAGACAAAGAAAAGCAGCAAATCATCATAACTGAGAAGCTGGAACAGGAGAATATTTGCCGCTGTTGCTTAAATAATGGTCTAAATGAATCAGTTATCAAAACAGTTGCAGGTTATTTTTTCTTTCGATTGGCTAATTGATTTATTGTTTAAACTGTAATCAGCATTTTTATTTACAGTTCAACAAACTCAAAGGAAAAACAGGAGTTTGCACATAAAGTAGATTAAAATCTGAGATAGTACATTTTTTTGTTAAATAAGGACAAAAAACATTTAAGCTCAAGTGTCATCAGCCAGTCATTAGTGCCCAGTGTACTTCTTTAACTATAGACGTGATGAACCACCTCGTCTTTGACCTATTTTGTAATGCGGAATATGTTTGTTTATAAATATGTATGTGTATTTATGTGTATACATATTATTGTAGGGTTGGTGGTGTCATCTGGTTGGATAATTCACCTTTAAAGCAAATCATTTCCTGTTCTCCTGATTTGTTCAGGCAATAGAACAGAAAGGAACAGAAACAGATTAAGGAAACAACAACATGTGGTAAATTACTTTACCACTGTCAATGAATTGCTTTGTTTTGAGTTAAAGTTGGTAGTTTTTTCTATTTCTATGATTGCTTAAACACAATTTAATACATGAATGGTGCTTTCAATTTATTTTTCATGTGAAATACAAATATGTACAGGAGGGATTATATACATATATATGATGTGCAGGAAGAAAAAGACTTCATTTGTAGTAAGAATTATTCACACACACACAAACACTATAAACTGTCAGTTATTAGGCTTGAATGGTGAGTTTCAAGTCCCATTTTTACCCCAGAACCCCCATAATCCCTTGCTGGGTCACACAGATTAAGGACTTGTCCAGAAGATGAGATACAGTGCTCGCTGGCACTCTTCACCATCACCCGGTCACACACACACACACACACTAGCAAAACACACGTGTTTAGTACTTGGCCTGTGGCCCAAACCTTTATCTAATGTTACGTTCCAAAGACGTCAGAAAGTCGGAAATCTCATAGTTTCTACTCATGCAACAAAATGTCTCTTTAAGTTGGAATTCCAAGAAGGATTTCTCAACCCAGATTCAGTTACCTCACAACACAGCTAAACTGACAATATCTGTGCATAAAAAGATATCACAGTGGTCACCAGACAACAAATTATGGTGCAGCATTACCACAACTCAAAGCACCAAAGAGTTTTGGATGGAGTTCAGGAAAAAAAGATTTTTTATTAACATTAAAAATCTACCCGTCTGTCTCATTTATTTGCACACCATCTACTCTTTGACTCACAATGCTGAGCATGGATCAACACCCTGATCCTTAGCAGGCATAATATTTACCATGTTTACCATCTTAGTTTAGCGTGTTAGCATGCTACATTTGCTGAATCGCACTAAACACAAAATTTTAGTTTGGCTGGTATTTGGTCATACAACAAACATTATTATGCTAGATTAAAAGCCAGGGGATCCACATCTGTGCCACATTTCATTGCAATCCATCTAATAATCATTGAGACAACAAACGTCAACCTCATGTTGCCACTGAAGGAGAAATTGATTACCGAAGTCATTGGGAAGTCATAGGGAATCATCCATGAATGCTTCTACAAAAGGTGTCGAGATATTTCAGCCTGTGACAAAAGGGGTGGACCAACCAACAGAGCCACATAGCAATAGACCCACATCGCTAGTGTGGCTCCAAAAAACCCTGCATTGTTTCACATTTGGATGGGTGTATGGATAGAGAGATGCGTAAAAGAGAACATAATTTGTGCAGTTTCTCATATCAAAGGCATGAACAATGTGTGTAGATTCACATATAATCCCCCTTCATCCATATGATTATGTGAGCAATGAGAAACAATAAAGCCAGGTTTAGAGTAGATAAAGGACAGAGCCAGTTCACCAGAGATGTACACAGCCAGTAGTTTGAACCTTAAACAATGTGTTTGTTTTGAGTGAGCATGTGTGTAAGTGTCAGTTAAATGCTGTCTCATTCAAAGTTGATGCATGCACCCTCTGATTTTGCTGAATCATGCATCATCTTGGCAATTTTAACCAATTGCTGGGCAATTCAGACAAAGCTCAGTAAGAAACTTTCTTATCTGCCTCCCCAACTCTTGGCGTCCATTAAATGGGAGGCCCACAAGTGCCTGTCTTCCCTCATTACAGGAGACAGAGAAGAGAAAGTGGAGCCCAAATGGGGTCGTCTTGATGTAATGAGGACGTTGCAGCTCCTTCATGTCATCAGATGTAAAGTTAATGGGAGGAAAAGATGAAGAAGATGAAAAAGAAGAAGAAGAAAAGGAGGGCACAGCAGTCTCTGGACACCCCTATAAAGATAGTCATAGCTGGCTTCAAATTGATTTTTAAACTTCTGTTTAAAAGATTTCCACAACAAGCTGAGCCTCTCGTGATGGTCACATCCTCAACATCAGAGCAGACTGATCTCACAGTGATACTGGCTCTGCTGTTGCCATGGAGACGTTCAACGCCGCTGGGTAGGCTGCACTGATTTAGATCTTTTAGCGATGCTATCGCTTCCTCGAAAACTTCTCATGTGGTCTCGTAACAGCGTGAATCCGCCAAGAGCGAGAAACCAAAACCAAATTTATAAGATAACCATGAAAAGAGACTGACTGAAAGAAATTGTATCAGATATTGTACTCCTACGACCAGATCAGCTGAAGGCTATGTTGCTGACATGCAGCCAATGTGTTTAAATTTGTGTTGCTGCCTGAAAGCATCAGAGGGAGAATAATCCCGTGGAGAGTTAAAGTGGGGTGTAAATAAATAAGTAAGTCCCCTCTGAATAGGAGCAATCAGCAACAAGATGCAACATGTCAGGTGCAGCAGTATGTTCCCATTTAGCCCCAATAAGACTAACCAGGATTATTTTAACCATTTTTTCAGTTGGTCACTCCACCATTTTGGTCCAGACTGAAATCTAAACAACTATTGGATGGATTGCCTTTCAGTTTAGTACACACATTCAAGTCCCCAACAGGATGAATTGTAAGAACTTCAGTGGTTCACACAGCCTCAGCTGTACTTTGTGCTTACTGCTCAGTATTGTCACTAAGCATCTTAGCATTCCTTTAGCTCAAAGCACAGTTGGGCTGTTATTAAATGAAGGATCTGATCAATGGGCCTCAATGTTAGAAGTAGTGTTTCCGAAACCCGTCCTGGACCTTGTCTTTGCATGTTTTAGATCTTTTCCTCCTCATACAACCAACAAATGATCAAAGATGCATAAATTCTCCAAAAAGTGAAAGTTAAAAAAATACAGCACAGATGTAGAGCATCAAAGAGCAATGCTGCTGTTTACTGTCTCCTTAGTCTTCTCCTTGTCTCCTGTGTAATGCTCAGCCTCACTACAGGCATCACATTGACCTTTTAACACGCTGCTTAAGACCATTATGCATCCCTCTTGTGAAGCACTGACAATGACTATCAGGCTTTGAGCTCTGATCCCAGAGGTTGACCTCACCATGACCTACATATCTGGTGTCCCAAGCCTTGGGAAATCACTGCTGTCCGCTGAGAGCTATTTGTGTCCGTCTGCGTCCAATACAGGCTTCTCGGTCGTCAAGACTGCGATGACACTGCTTCAGGGTCATTGGATTTGTTGAGCTAAATTTGCAGCTACAGTTCCTAATGCCAATGCTAAAACTGCATGGGTTTGTTGGGAAAAAAAGGCTTGGGTATGTATATTTTCATTTTTTTAACAGTAAGCATCGCTTGTCTGGCAAAGGTAACGTTATGTAATACAGGTTTGGCTGAAGAAAACTTTCTTAAACCAAAGAGCAGGAATGGAGGTGCTGTTTCTCTAACTCTAAATATGTTAGTATCTCGGCTTCCATCCTGGCTTGGGTAGTTTTCTATTATATATATTCCGAAACGCCAATAAATAATGCAGTTAAATAATGACATGTCCCTGGCCTTTGGAAATTATCCAGTAGGTAGTAAGCTAGTTAGCTGAGAATGCTAACATTTGGTGATACGTTAGAGCAGATAAACCCTCAGGGTCGGACCGTGGCATAGGCCCAAAATGTCAGGCATGCCATAAGAGAAGGTTTTTGACACGGTGTGAATCAACTCTGTCCAGCTACTGCAACACTGATGGACACCGTAATAGTAATAAAGTGCACCTTGCGCTTTGAGTCCGGACAGTTTTTACGATTCGTGTCGTTGTGCAGAGTTTTGCAATAATCTGACAATAATAATCTAAAACCTGAAGCACAGCCTTACTCTGTTTGGGACTGTGAGCTGCACTTTTCCGGAGCTGCTGAAGTTAACATGTTTGTGGATTTACGATTTCTGCCTGATCACAAGTAAAGGAGTGGTAGAGGACAGGACACAGATATTTGGGAGAAATTCTGAATGTGCAGAAAGTTTTGAACATGAGCAGAAGACCTGCTGAAACCCAGGAGCTATTAAAGTCCAGGAGTTTCTAACTTAAATTAAAATCAATTTATTTGAGGTGAAAAGGTGTCACATGCAAAAGACACAAAAGAGGAGGGAAGGCCGAATCATGCCTGCATGTGTGCTGACTCAGTACGGGTTTTATTAAATTAAAAAAGTTGATCTTTAGGAGAAAAATAGGCTATACATTTTTTATATTTTGTCATAATCTGCTGCCTGAATTTAGGGTTTTCCTTTACTTAAATGAAGACTTTTCCACCATGAATTGAGCCAAAAAAGGCAGAAATTGGTGCCGAAATTTTCACCAGAATGAAGGGAATAAAGTCTTCAATACTTGTAATTCTCTGGCTGAGGACCCCCAGACCCTCCTATTCATTTGACTCCCCTCTACCATTGAAACAAAAGCAATGCTCTTGCATTTCAAGAAATCTACCCTATAATAAAAGAAAATAGTCTCTCAGTGGACACAGTTTAATGAGGGTCATATATAGGTTTGGTCTCCCAATTTAAGCTATGATGTTGAGGTTTACATGTGTCCTGATCATTTATTCATTGTTGACTCTGATTACTGACTAGCCTGTTCATCTATACATGCAAAAACTGGGAGTTTGCCTGCAGAATGTTTAAAACAATTCCTGAAAATAGAGGAGTGATGACCCTGCACCTCCACGTCCAACTTTTTAGGGTTGGGTATGGGGGGGCGGCAATTTAGAATCTCGGCTAGGGCTCCAACATTGTCAGGGCCGGCCTTGTAAACACTGTTATATAATACCTTTGCTCTTGAGTTTTACATAAAGCCTAAGAAATTAAACTATCTTCTGAACTCTTTGTACTGAGTACCTCTCTTATTAGATAGGCATGCACCATTTCAGCATGTGGAGAAATTCAAGGCCTGTCAGGCCTGCCATGCATTTTGGGGAAAGTTGACCTAATTTTTAGCCACAGTACACTGAGATTACGGAAAAACGGAACAAGTTTGACAAGTACATAGTACATTAAGTTGACAGCGACAAAAAACTCAAATTCCTTGTATATGTACACTGTCAATAAAGGAGATTGTGATCATGTAAATGTTGTACCTCCTACACAGAAGCAGCCGCTTATCCATCAAGCACTCTGTCTGCAGCATAAAAAATATCTGTTTATGCCCACAAAGATTTTTCAGCCGCGCAACCACAAGCAGGGAAAATATGTAGCCTTGAAATACAAAAGCAGAAAATACTTTCACAATATGGTCAAGTGTCTGTTTTGTACATTTTTCTTAGTGGAGTCATGAAACAAGTCAAACAAACAAGTTTCTCTTCAGTGCAGCACTTTAAGTGTCTTTCCTTTTCCCAACTTGCTTGTCTCACCCTGTTGCCTATGTTCCTATCTGTTTGGCTAAGTGTTTTGTCACTAATGCTGGAGACAGGTCATCAACTTGGGTAAACATAAACATACAAAGACGGGAGTACGCTCACATACACACACACACGCAGACAGAAACAAGCAGTGTGTCTCAGCAACGGCTTTATGAGCCTCCCGCTGTCGCTTTAGTCTAATCCTTGCCATTTTAATGGGCTTCTGGCTTCCTTTAAAAGGGAAACCTTTGGCAGGGAGCGGGATCGAAGCACTACATCTTGCGTTGTCTTGACTCTCACCTGAGAAGTTCCTCGAATTCCTCTGCAGAGATAGTGTGTTTGTGCTTTAGCGCATCTATGTGTGTGTTTTTGTGGCGTTTATTATATGTGTGTGTATATGTCAAGATCCGGGCCCTTAATCTGTGGTGGTGGTGATGATGACCCAGTTTCCCCCTCCCTCCACTCAGCCGTCGGTCGCCAAGGAGACGCTTCCCTCTCATCCCTGAACGTAACCGTCGGGAGGCTGTCAAAATTTAGTCCATCTCCAACACACATATACACGCACTCAATCTATAGATGACAATGTGAATGCGAACACTTTTATTTTTAAAGTTTTATAGCGTTATTGTGTTTTGGAGTTTTAAAGGAAAGTTCCTCTCCTTCCTGCTCTCTTTCTGTCTTTCCCTATGTCTTTCTCCATCTGATAGTTGAAACAGAAAGCAGGGACTTTGCAAATTCATGCAAACCAGTCTAATCATGCTTCGTCATCATTACCTGTGTTTGTGCATGCACTTAATTTGCATGTAATTGCGAAGTTTCGCTTCAATGTCTAATGATATTGGCAAACATTTAGCCCAACAAGGCAGGGGTGTTTCTGCTTTGGCCTCTATTTTCTCTCTCACACACACCTGACTGAACGCCCACCCTCTACTGGAACTATGTACACAGATAAAATCAAAGTGAGAGAGCATCTCTGATATTTCTCGCCTCATTTACAAGATCTGACTCCTGTCAGTGCCGATGGCTTAACCTACACACACCTACACAAACACACACACGCCCACACAGCTACACACCCATCCCCCCACCGCCCCCTCCATCCAACAATTTATCCGACGAGCTGCTAATCCCGCTGGCCCAGATTTGGTCTGCAGTCTGCTCCGCATGATGTTGTGTTGTCATCGTCATCCCAACAACTGCACACACACCCCACGCCAAACTCAAACACACACACTCACATACATACACACACATATACACCCCCACCCCACCTGCTCCGAGGTTGGCTGCCTGGATCATGTGACCTCTTCACGAGTCATGTGACTCAGAAGCTTGTTGCACCTGTGACCTACTGTACTGAGCTGCAGCACACGCCGGCAGCAATGTGGGATAAGAGTCTCTTTCATCTACAGTTCTCAAGCACACCATGAGTCACTGTGTGGAGGAAATGCAAATCAAGGTGGGCTCATCATCATTATGATCATCATCATCATCATCATCATCATCACCATTGTCACCATCATCGCTCCAGGGGTGACAGGTGAGGGAGATTGGCAATCCCCTGCTGTCTGTAGGTCTATTTTTTTTGCATGTGTTGGCTCATTGTCATCAGATGTATGACTGTTTGCATGTGCCGGGGATTTGAGATGACGGCCGCCTCGGAGCTTCGCTTGCGTCGCCATGGCAACAGGTCCTCTCGACGACGACTGACTCTGACACATCATGGTAGCCGTTGGGCTGAGCTTAAAATGCTCACATGCAAAAGACAAGCAGGCTGTATCCTAAATATGAAAGCAAATTCTGAGGCTTTGGGAGGTGGGTATATTGAAGACATAGATATTGAAAGATAAGTATGCTTTGTCTCTTCTTTAGCCCCTAGTCAGGGCCAAACAATAATATATGGTAATAAAACAAAATAACATCTTTCGAAACATTATAAAACCACCATACAAGGAGCAAGAAACATAAAATCACTAGCAAAATCAATAAGAAGAAAAAAGGGCAGAATTGTGAAACAAAGGCAAAAACAAATCATTATTTCTAGTGTTGAAGGCAGAAGAATGATTTTGCCAAGAGGAAACTGCCTGGACGTCAGGTTCTAGGTTTCCATGATATAGTTTGGACCCATTGCACCCTGAAAGTGATCAATAAAACCACAAAAATCTATTTAGAGACTACAGGAAGATGAAGAACAGATGCTGGAGAAGTTGGAGATGAGAGAAAACATTTTGACTCAGGCAGGAAACAACAAATGGTTCTGCAGTAAAACTACATAAAAGCAAGGGCGACATTCTTTAAATTGCTAAAAGAGTTGATTAATGCTGGGAATCTTCTCTGACTGTGAAAGTCAAGGCTGAACAACTCTAAAGAAAGAGGCTATAATTCTCCACAACTTTAAATTCTACTTGTGTGCCAGCCACTAACTTTTATATCATTCGAGAACCTGACTGTCTCATCCCGTCTGTCCTGTAGTTGTACATGAGCTTCACACACTGCACCTCCACACCTGCTCCCTCATCAACACCTTAGTATATAAACCTGCCCCTTTTCCTCACTTCCTAGATTGTCTTTAGTGAAACTCAGCTTAAAGGCCAGGTCATACCAGCATTTAAAATGAAGCCTTTCATTTGAATGGAAGCATCACGTTCACCTGTTGTAAACTTTAGCTTCTGAATTTGCGACATTGACCAATAGCAAGCTATCTTGACAATACTGACTTTTGGGGGGTACAGAGAGTCAGTGAATCCAAATTAGAGGAAGCTAGTGTAGCTTATTATGTGGTGCAGCTGCAAGTGTTAATGTGACTCCTCTCATTGAGAGCATAACTTGCTCCACAACAAACACATGGTTTGTAGGCAATTATGAGGTACAAACACATCTTTTAAAAGAACAGTTTAAACTTATTATCCCATTAGCAACCTAGCTAACGAGCTTGCTAACAGAAGGCTCACTAGGTGAGCTTTTTTCTCTCTTCAATAACTCTTTATTGAATGAAATGATGTACAGTCCTTAGAACAAAATACCAGTACGAGTTACTGGCACTATTGAGAGAAAACAAAATGCTAAAGACTAGAGCTAATGGCATTTGAGCTCAAGGCAGCCAATTCCAAATTCACAAAATGTCAGGCTTTAATTGACTCTTAGGATGTAAAGATCAACAGTTATGTCAATGTCAGTGCTGATACAAGCCTGCAACTATCAGCTAATATAAAACTTTTAGATCAGCTGCCCCAAAGACAAATCAGCTGTGTGAGTGAGCAGACAACTCCTAATAATTAACACTGAAAAATCAACACTTGTTAATGCAGCGAAATGTGCTGCCCTGAGCTTGAAAGTTTTCTGAGGCTTTTGGCAACATAATTTGCCAGTTCTTTTTCTCCTAGTGTCCAGTTTTAATGTATTTTTATCAGAGATACACAGCATTACATAAAAACACACACCCTAACACGTCTAGTGTTTATTCATACAGTTTTCTAACTAGTCGAAAAGTAGTCAAATATAAGATAACTAAATACTGTTTGTGCAAAATGTATCTGCAGATCCAGTCTAAAAATATATGATTTCAGCAACTTGCAAACTAAATATATTTAAATATTTAAAAACCCAGTAATTATTGTTTGTATTCAGCTATCCCCAGACTATTATTGTGACACTACTGCTCCAGTTTAAGTGGTATGCTGTTATTCTAATCAGGTCAGTGGATCGTTCCACTTTCTCCTCTTTTCCAGCCTAGTGATCATTTATTCCTTCAGAATAAAACAATCCTTTAAAATCAGCAGCCTTTGAAGTCTGTCTGCTCGACGGCTGTTGCACTCAGTATCCATTCTGCGGATCAACGCATAGCAAATCCACAGGAGAGGATGCAGGAGGATACGGGTTTCCACGTACAGTCGAGCGAGAGACAAAGAGAGCACAAAGAGAGAGAATTCACGAAGGAGGATGCGCGGGAGGGGGGTCAAGAGAATAATGATGAAAGTGAGCGAGGAGATGATGAGATGAGCAGATGAAAGACGGGACGATGATGCTGATGATGATGGGACCAAAGCAGCAATTTGGGGGAACAACAGGCAAAATCGGGGAGCTGAAAGAAGAGAAGTTTCCAATAGCCCCTGCAGAAAAACTGCTCCAGTTCCCCATCGCAGTAAATCATGTCACTTGGCTACATCCTGTCTGTTCTCAGCTTCTCACCGGCCTGAAGGCGATAAACAGCCCTGCTCTGCCTTATTGGAAACAGATGTTCTGAATGGGACACAGAGAGAGAGAGAGACAGAGAGATGTAGAAGAGGGGGGTAGGGAAGAAAAGTAACGAATGGAGGTAGAGATGCCTGAAAAAGTTGGTAGCTTTGGATTAGTGGCCTCATGAGAGCAATCTGCATGCTACTGGTTTCAGGTCATGAGATAATGCTGAATTTATGCCAATACATTCTGGTCTTCCAAAACAAATGTTTCTATGATCTCAAGCTTCACACCGGCCAATCACAACTGTAAGCAAGGACTTGCAAACTAGCCACATGACTGTGAAGTAACAACAGCAACCTGTGCAGTGCACCAATGTATTTATACTACACATACATATCCAGGGTATAACCTTGGTTTTGTATATTCCTTCCTGTTCTGCTTTGAATTATATTTTTACTTTACACTTTGGAAGAGAACCAAAGCCTGTGTTTTGTTTCAACATGTTGTCTGTTGCCACCCAGATCCAAATGGCATTGCTGCAAATCACAAATAAAGGTGTAAATACTTAAACATAATGTATTTCAAAGCTGCCAGCATTATATTCTTGAAAAACATGCTTTCCCCTGCAGACCTTCGTTTAGACAAATGGGACAAACTGGCAATTTTGTGAGTACTTTCCTTCTAAAACATCAAATTCATCGGTGTGTACTATTAGTGTTGTTTTGGTCCTTTTTAAGGATGTTTGTGAATGTTTGGATGTGTATCTGTGCGTCTTATCTCTTGCAAAACAGATCCTGATCTCAACAAGACCATCTGATTTAATAAAGCTTAGGAAACACAAGAAATGTGCAAAACCCTGCACAACATGCATCCACATCTACACTGCAGCAAGTGTCTTCCGTTTTCAGCTTTGTCCATCCTGTTTTATAATACACAGTGAGGGAGAGGATCATTCCCTCTTAATCCAATCAACATCAACTCTCACATGAGGAGTTGACGGGGGAGGAGGATGAGTGTTTTCTACAGTCAGGACAGCTCACAGTTTACCTGGCAAGAGATGTTTGCCTGAAAATATCCCAAATGATGGACCATGAAACTGAACTATGGGGCTGAATTTCTGTGAACACTCAGGTAAAACTCGTGTTGAAACAAGCTTAACACTTTAGGAAAGGTCTGGAAACACATGTGGTAATCTGCGTAGTTTGTCAAGAGCTCACTCCTGTCTTAATCTTTAAAAGCTGTTAACCGTGGCATGACCAATGCAACACACACACATAAATATATCAAACATGCACTGTACATAATCTCTTTCAGGCTTGATGACAAGCTGCACTTCAAAACACATATTAATGAACTGACTTATAAGCAAAAGAGGCAGAATTAAGACCTGTATTACCCAGAACTGCAGAAAGCAAATTGTTCAGTCATCCTTTTTGTCCGATATGGACTATGGCGATGCACTCTCCTGCCTCTACTGTGAAACCTCTTGATGCAGTTTATCATTTCCCCTTAGGTTCATAACGGTGATGGCTTTAGAACGCATCGTTGTATAGCATATAATATGAGAAAGTTGGGTGGCTGTCACTGGAAGAGAACTATAGGTCATCTTCACGCCGCACTAGGACCCAAGACTATGTGGTCCTCGAACTTGGGCATGTTAGTACTGAGACTGAAACTAGCTCTTAAATACTCTGCTCCATACAGGTGGAACAATCTGCAGAAGGTTGTAAAATTAGACAAGTTAATCCCTTTTAATGAATTTAAATCTCCTTTGACATAGAGCAGTGTGTGCTTTCTTTGAATTGATGTTATCCCTTGTGTTGATGCCTTTTTGTTTCATTATTTGTTGATGTAACTCTGCTGTACATTTATTGTATTATATGTCATCAAATAGATAGATACTTTATTGTCTCTGTATAAAAATATATAACGAAATGCAGTTTGGAACAAACCATCGAACAGAGCAGCTTTAAAAATAGTATTCATCAATAAGCGCTAGAAATTATAGCATAAAAGAATCAAATGAAGCAATAAAGCAGACATTAAAGTGCATGGGCAATGAAAGCATGACAAGTTAAAATGAGGCAATAAATACATCCAGGAATAGTGCCTGCATCACAAATTTAAATCCAGCTGGTCCTGGCCTAAAGCTTCCTTGATAAAGTGCATTTCAGTGTGCATTGTTCACAGTTTGGCATAAATAATCAGGGTGTCCTTGTGAAAGAGTTTGCCCTTCAGTGGCTCTAAATAAAGGTTACAAAATAAAATAAAACACTGCACAGGGTTACATGCGGGGTTTTTTGTTTGGTTTTTCTGCTGCTGGCACAGTTTGACATTAATCAGTATAAAACAAGGCACACAATGTTACAGCTGCAGATAATCGTGCACGAGCGCGATGGCACGCTCATTTTGGATCCCATGATGTCCAAAAAGGATAATGTTGCTATTAAGTGACAAAAAGGGTGCAAGGAATTCAGAGTGCAGCGGAGAAAGTTAACAGACTGGGGTGGTCACACTTTGCGTTTGAGATTATTAACTGATTAGCAGAGATGCGAACTCAACGACTCTGCACCACACTAAGAGCACGCGACCAGAAAAGGTCCCAGCAGAAAGACAGAAGACAGACAGCTTCCAGATGTCAAGAAACCAACTAAAGAGAAACGCATCTAAAATTGACCCGTGTTGAAACGAAAATAAGTAGAACAGGAACAATGAAGAAAATAGTTCGCCTACCCATTTTGTCAGCTCCCGTGGAAACTGGCCCTGAGACAAAAAGTGAGAGAACTCCCAGATGATGGCCACAGGTTGTTTGAAGGGGGGCTGTGTGCAAACGACTGGACGTCCCGTTTTACAATCGGGGTGGGGGCGGGTGGAGGGTAGGGGTTACGTCACGGCTACAAATGGATCAGACTTCATTAATCCAGAACACACTGCAAGTGTCCTTATTGCTCCTCCAAGCTTATGAAATATAAAGGACAGTATTTAAATGCAAGGAGAATGTCTCTATGTAGAGGACATTGTTAACCAAAGTGCAGTAAGGAGCTGTTATTTATTTCCCTAATTACTCAATTTTTACATGATATTTGCTACAAACTTATGACAATCTTATGAAATACAAAGCATATTAAGGATTTACAGTAACTGGAGGTTTCAAACTTTTTTGTCCAGTCCTTCTGTCTGTTCGGGGCCCCTTCTCATGTTTCACAAGTGCATGAGTTGTTAGCCAAAGAGACGTCCCGTCTAAACCTCACAGATGGTTTCATTTCAAAATCAGTCTGAAGCTTAAAGAGATGAAACTATCCAATAATTCACTAACATTACAGAAACATCCAAAAATATTCATATAGATTTGTATGGAACAACTTTGTTTTCTTTTTCTCCCAGTAATCACATCATGGCCCCTCAGATTTATCTGAGGACCCCTAGGTTAGGAACCCCTGGACTAAACTACCATACAGTGTATAAAGTAGCTCCACCTTGAGCAGCTACAGCAGTAAAATGCTGATCTACTGTATCTCACAATATATCAGTTCTGTGGATCAAATACTTTTAATTTTAATAATTTAAAGTATGTTGTGTTGATAATACTTTTATATTTTCACTTATGTACATTTTGAATGAAGATATTTTTACTGCATTGGTCCTTTTACTTAAAGGATCTGAGTACTTCAACCGCTGTTTACACAAATGTTATACCAACACCCGATCCCATACAATATAGTACCAAATAATGTGAATACTGACATATATACTACAGTTCATATAGTGAGTACACTCACATTTTAGGTCAATGCAGGAAAACTATTTTTGTGGCATAATTTGGCAAAGAGATCTGTCAAACTGAAACCTTCAAGTCTAATAATGTTACATTAAAACAGTATTTTGTCCAAAAATCTTAATAGCAGTTATGTAATCAAGAGTCAGAGTGAAATCTCCAGTGACAAAGCAGGTTTGATCCAGACATAAAAAAAACCTTTATTATAAACAGTTTATTTTAAAATACAAATCCTCTGTCTAAAAAAAAAGTGCAAGATGGTGAAAGCACAAGATAAAAGAGAATAGTTCCTCCTGAGAAACCACATGAATGGCTTTGAACCTGATGAAATGTCAGAATCAGAGAGGCACAGTTTGTAACAACAACAAATCACTCTTGGTGTGAGTTGAAAAGTGGACTATCAGAAGCAGCCATGCGGGAACGCTTCTGTATTTGAACAGAGGAAGTGGGGTGAAAATGTTTCTGCGGTTAAACCAAGTTGACAGGCATAAGAGGAGCTACTGCAGCATGTAACATCACTAAACTGGAAGGTAAACAAAAACAGATTAGGGGGACACATGCAGGCACATGTTTGAATATATTTACATCACCTAGGAGGGCGGGTTCACTGTACCACTGCTCAGTCCTGAGTTAAAAATAACTTATGTAAAAGTGTAAAGCCACAAAAAAATCCAACATTATGTGCAGCATCAAAATCGCAAGTTTCCATTTAGAGCAGCAGCTGACAGGTCAGTGACATTCACGTCTGGCTAAGCAGACATTCAGCTAATTCATGCAACTTTTGTGTGCTTAAAATAACTTCTAACCCTCGGCTAACCCAAACCATTAGCTCTAACATGAGCAGTGTCGACAGCCACCATTCATTACATGACAAAGCTGCCGTCTCACCGAGAGATCAGAGCAGGGATTTCCTCCAAATCAAACAGTTTACAGCTCCGCCTGCAGCCGTCACAGCTTCAGCGGGATAACGGGCCAGTACTTGGGCTGTTTGAGGTCACAGTTTCTGTCGAAATTGAGTTGCATTGCCGCCTCCATGGCCAGGATCTTGGCCGCGTCCACTCCGTAGAGCTTCTTCATCTCGGCCCCGCGCCTCTCGCCAGGCCGCTCGGAGGGAGGAGCCGAGCTGCTTCGCCAGGAGACGGCGTGCAGGTCCTGGTCGGCCGGCACGTAGCTGTCATGCTGCTCAGCCTCCATCTGCTGCTGCTTCTCTGCAAGGACAGGAAGATTATTTTTAGCCACACAGCAGGCAGTGCCTCCTCATTAAAGTCACTGAAACTATGATATCTGATTACAATTGTACAGCAAAGCAAATTATTACTGATTATGTGATGGAGGTGGGAGACGTTCTGGGGACTCTAGACCTAAATTTTTTTGACAATTTCTAACTGTTTCCTAACTCCTACACCCTGGTTCTCTTACTCAGCTCCTCTCTGTGCTTCTCTGTCTGGGCGAAATACTGCCGGAGCTCCTCGCTGATCTCCATGTTGCTGACGTCGCACTCTATCTCGCTGTCCGAGCTGCTCTCCTCGTCCCCATCCTCTGAGTCTTCGCTGTCCCTCTCCGTAGCGTGCCAGTCTGCGTAGCGCCGATGGCTGCTGGGGTACGGCTCCTGGCCGTAGCCTGGGCCGTAGGCAGCCTCCAAGGCCTTTCGGTATGCACGCTTGTGCCTCTGGTGCCAGGCCATCGCCTGCTGGTAGTGCTGCCAGTAGCGGCTGTACACAGGGCTGGAAAACCAGGACATCACAGTGTTTATGTCCTCCTGCTGGTGAAGAGAATCAGCACAGTTTCATAGTGTACATCATATTTTTAAATTGTTTGTCACGAAAGATGATGCAGGTAAAAATGATTGGAGATGCCTGCAGGTCAGTGAATGCCCCTGCTAACTTTGCTAACCTGCTAATCCAGAAAGACACAGAGTTACTAATAAGAACAAGAAGCCGGTAGGTTAAACAGTATCAGCTACTGTTAAGATAAAGTACCACTCTACAACGCTGCAGCCTAACTTCACGGGTTGAGGCGGAATGAAAGACGCATGCTGACATCTTGAAAACAAAAATGGATGCGCGCTACGAGCCCGACTTCAAGCACCACGAAGAGCAACACGATGCGACCAAACCTTCATGTTCATACATGTAACGTTAATTGTAAGATGTATTAACATGCTGAATCCCTCTCATTAGCAGACGTTTACCTGTGAGATGTCAACTTGTTTAACGGCTCGCGATGCTTCCTCTGACAAATTTTCCCAGCATCCTTTGAGGCACAGCAACATGAACGCTGACTAAGTGGCGCCACCCGGTGGACGTTGTGCAGGTATGCAACGTATTCAGTTAGAGGACGGTGCTCCTGTACAGGGACATAACTGTAAACTTGGTCAGAATAGAGACACACACCTAGGCTGTGAAATAGCTTTGTAGGAGTCAGGTAGGCGATGATATTGTTGTTGAGTACGCCTTTTTGGTTATGTACGGTTATTGCGTCTCATGGTGTTTAGTATCACCTGTCACCAATTAGTGGGCGGGGGCTAATTGCTGACTGCTGTTTAAACTGTTTATCTCATTATGGACATTATTGCTGTTGGACGCTGTCATGTCTGTGAAACAGTCTGGGCCTTGTTGGACGCTGTATAGACGTTATATATCACCAGGATATACCTGGAATAAACAATCAAACGTAGCCACTGGATGTGGGGTTCTTGGACAGTCAACAAGTCGGGCAGATAGATAAGTCTCCCCTGCTCAGCCTCTCTGGTAGGCCTACTACATCTATGTTTTTAGATAGTCTCATATAAGCAAGAAAGAATAAATTCTAACTTCCAGTTCGTTCTCATTCCTCTTCATTAAACTTCATCTGTGTATCGTAACATTACAATTAACTCACAAACTTAACTATTAGCCTATGCAAACTCTTCATGCGACCTCCTCTCCTACTGAGGAAAAATGAGGGAACCATGTGATCAAAGGTGAAGTTCAGCCTACTTATAGTCATGGAAGTAGAAAGGCTTGTTTGATTCAGGAAATTTATTTTAAATTAGTATTTAGAACGTCTATCATAGATTTTTATCTAAAGTTAGGTATTTTTAAAAATGTAATTTGACTTCAGGCCAGACATCTCAATTCTATAGTAAAACATTTGCAAAACCACTTGTCCATTAGATATTTGGACATCTGGTTTTAGTTTTTAATTTCCGAATAGTCAAAATGCCAAAATGTAACATTGTGTGGGCAAGAATTGCACTGCGATCTGCAAGGGAGGGGGTGTATGAGCAGAATAGTTAGGCACGAGTGTTTGAGTGCTGTGAGACATGTTTGAGTGTATATCTGGGTCAGGGTTTGGCTTCAGGCTTCAAAGCTTTCAGAGGAAACGCAAAAAGACAGATGTGCCTTTTCAAAACGCATCTCCTCCTACAGTGCAGTGTGTTGTTTGAATGGATGTGTTAATAATAGAGTACAAAAATAAAAGTAGCATTTTCTCTAATCCAGAAAATGAATTTTTGAAAGTATATATAATTTATTGTTTCCTTGAATACGTCCTCCGATTGAAGTGCAAATATTTATGAAACTATGTGTACATTATTAAATAATTGGTTTCCCAGTGCATTGTGGACAATGTATGCTACACTTTATTATGCATCTTATGTTTTCTCTTGGCATACAATCATCTTGATGTTACATGAATATGGCTATCCTTTCCTCTTTAATTTAAAGCTAAACTAAAGGTATATGACTGAGCAATGATTGGTTATGCATGTATTGACACCAGGAGTATCAATAAACAGAGGATACACACACTTTAACACTCAGGTCACACTGGTCACACTGGTCACACAGTACAATTATATGTCTACTACTCCCTCTGCTGGTAGACCTCACAGAGAATGCTGTTGTTCTATGAGCCTTGTAAACCACCGTATTCGTCCCCTACGGTGTAACGTGTAGGATAAATTGTTCTGTCTGTCACACATCTGCATTAATGTGATCTAGCTCTCTCCTTTCTAATAGTTAGGCTAAAGAGGTGTAACCAAGTATCTGATACTGTTGTCAACATCATTACAAGGAAGCAAGAGTGAGCGCCACAGTAAACCGCATCACCCAGACCAGAGATGAAAAGAAGAGCTGTTATTAAAGCTGTGGTTGCTATTATGTAGTCACCTTCCTTATGTGGGGACTGGTTGATTGTCAAACAGCTCAAGTCAAAGAAATCTTGTCAAGTCAGACACAGGCCTCTTTAGGATGTACATGAATAAGATCTAGAATAAAATCAACATGCAAACGTGTTGGCTCAGTGTTTAACACTGCTACATCTTGTTTCCATCTCTGGAAGAGTCCTTAGCTATGCCCCTATATACTTTCCACTGTGGCGGACAGTGTCTTCTTGCTGCATACTTTATATTTAATTAAATACGTAATTAAGTAAAATGCAATCGTATAAAGGGTTATGTTTATCAATGGTAGCTGACCACAACAGCTCTCAGTGACCGTCCGATGATACTGCTTCACACACGTCATCTTCACGTGTGTCTCATGTCAGATGCATGACCTAGTTTCATTCTCCAGCTATGTGAGTCTATCGCTGCAGTTTAACCACAGTCCTGAAACGTTCAGCTGTGGCCACTCTTATCTCCTTTATGAAGACAACATCAAAAAAGCCAGCGTCTTGTCTGCATCTTTGATAACCTGTTTACCTGGTTCCATATCCTGTAAACCTAACCTCTCTGTCTGCCTGCCTTGTAGTTTCAGTTACTGTATAGCATTTTCTTCTTTAACTATGTCTGATTGACCTCTGGTTGCTCTGATTGATTTGAAAAACAAGAGTGAGTGTGAGTGCTGTAAAAGCTTTGGGCTCCCAGGACATTTCTTCATCATGCGTGCTGAAATGTAGCCCAGTGCCGCTGATGGCAACACGACCTGGCCCAGATCTGGGAGGAGATCCCCCAGTCTAATATGATGCAGCAAAGGTCAGACTGATAAGACAAAATAACACAGCAAAGGATTAGAAATATTAAAGATTGTCATTGTATAAGTTGTGCATGCTGTTATGAGTGCTGTATGTAAATATAATAATATTACTTTCTTTGCATTTTTGGAAAATATAATTGTGTTAACACGTGTGCTTAGTCCTGCCTAACAAAGATACCCCAAATACAAACACTTGAATAAGCCAGTAAAGCTCAGAAGATTGTTTTTAAAGAAAACAAAATGAAAACATGAAAGGCATAAACACACAGATCCTTATTTTTTGTTCCTTTTCAGACCAAAGTGTCACATCCTGCAGGATGTGAAGCCCGTCCTCAAACTGACCAACAACGACAACACACCAGCCACCAGTAACGATCACCAAAACATTCACAGGTTGGTTAGCTGTGTGCTGAGTACCACCTGTGGTGTTGTGTGTATACAAACAGTACTGTGCCCACAGTGAATCAGATGTGATATCTCAGTCAAACTGACTTTGTACTATATTTTTTAAAAGATATCGCTCAGAGTTTGTCTTTAAAGTTGTCATTTATTCAAATCCCTGTCTCCTCAGCTCCTGCAGGTGATGGCTAGCAGCCGTCAGCCTGAGCACAAGTTGGATCCCTGCCTTTATTGTCCTGGTAAAGGGCCTGACAACTTTTGTTGCTTCACTTTCTAAATGCAGTCTTCATCAGGCTATTCTTACTGGACATGGTGAATATTCTCATTTCAGCGTGGCCTACAACATAAATTACAGACTCCTGGAAGTTTACATGTTTTGAATATGTGATGTTAAGGATAAGCATCACCCATGTCCGTCTGTCTGTTGGTCCATCCATCCATCTCATTCATAAAGTCCTTAACTCCTGAAAATTGCCCCTGGCCACATAGTGATATGGAAATATAGTGTAAATCTAAGTTCTGGCCGCCTTCAACAAGTTCTTGAAAGTTGTCGCAGTACTTAGATATATTTGAAATCAAATTTTGTTGGGGCTCCTGCTTCAAGGAAAAACAAACTAGTAAATACCTGGGTGAGTTTGTCTTCATATACATGGTCTATAATGCACAGTGTAAAGCCTAAATTAACGTTTTTCTGTGAAACCAGTCTCAGAGATT
>JAPMOB010210254.1:0-15948 GCA_029875015.1 Lepomis gibbosus | reverse complement strand
TCCAGTTCGTACCAGTGGCTGTTGTCCCAGTCCTGTACCCAAGGTGGGCGGAATATTGCTAATTGTAAAGTTCAAGTGAATCACAGGCAATATCACACTCCCTCGTTTGGCTCGAACAGGGCCCCCGGGAGCCAGTTTACCTCGCTGTAACTCAGTTACGGAAAACTAAAAGCGTTCCAAATAAATCAGTTGATACAGTACGCCACTCATTTAGTTTGAGTCACTAATCCGCCTCGCACCGCCGATGACAAAATCAGTTACAGAGTGGGATTCAGGGGGGAAAAAAGCACGCCTCTTATGGTGTGTTGTGGTGAAGTTGCTAATCTTGTTTACAGTTTGATACAGCAGCAAAAAATATTCAGCACTATGAAATGAATTGTGTGTGTGTGTGTTTTCTAGATGTGAATGCCTCTGCCTGTGTGCACACAGGTGTCGAGTGTTAGTTTGTTTAGGTGGGTATTAACCCCACTGGGTGCTGGGTTGTGTTTGTCATATTGAAGAAGAGCTGGGCTCCACAGATTTTCTCTGTAATATTAAATATCCACGAATTAAACACAAGTTAAAAAACAACTTCTTCAGATATGTTTTAACGTACACAAACTCAGCTAATCAGGACTGTGTGGGTGTGTTTTAATTAGATTTTTTTGACGGTGACCAAACCACCCACCAATTGTCAGTCTGATTTAAATGTTGCTAAATCCTGATTGGTGCACAGAAGATGTGCCATCATCCTGGGAGGAGCACAAAGAAGTTAAACAATATGAAAACACAGAAACTGCAGAGTTTACGTAGGATCGCTCATTATAAGAAGCTAGGCCTTCACAGCAACAGTGGTTCATGCCAGAAAACACTTGAATTATTATGGTCTGAAAATACTTTCAATGATGCGTATCTTTGGAAAGCGACATTAACTTATTGCTCAGTTCTTGTTGTGTGTGTCCAGATGCTTATGCTTCGGTTTCAGCATCTTCCACAGTTTGTGTCTGTGTGAAAGCTGTGTGAATCTGTCAAGGTGTGTACGTGTGAGTAGATGTGACTGTCCAGATCAGTATGTGTATGTGTTAACATGTCGGTGTGTGTGTGTGTTTAGCTGACCTTGGTCGCCCCGCTCCCTCGGGGAGGAACTGAAGTTTCTCACTCTGCTTGTCAACAAGATTAGTTCCCCTGTGGGACCATTACACACCCTGCAAACATGCTGCCAATGAGAAGAAGTGTGCGACAGCTCGGCCCTTCCACGAACCCAGTGGAGTGTGCGTGAGCGTTGTTTTGTGGCGTGTGTGTGCTGCGATTGAGGGGTTAAGGGAGTCAGAGAGGATGTGTGTTTTAGAGCAGAAACAGAAGGGAAAAACAGCAGGGGGATCAGCGCAGCCAGCCTGAACTGTTGCCTATGCATGTGTGATATGTGTGAATGCATGTGTGTACGTGTGCCTGGTTTTTGAGTGAGCCCATGCTGAGCTCTGAGCTGTGCTTACTCCTAGACCTGGCTCATCTGCATCCGTCTCGCCCACTCCCTCCCTTTCTTTTATTCCCTCTTCTACCTGCGTGGCTTGTCCTCTCTGTCTCTCTCCCGTTGTCTTTTAGTCGCAGGTACTTTTACGCGGCTTGAGTTGCACATTTCTATCTGGCTGCCTGTTGGACTCCAGCTGGGAACAAAGCAAACAGAGGTGATAGCGGAGCGTTAATGTATTTCAGGTAGCTCACCGCTATCACTGTTTACTCTTCATCTGTGGGGGCGGAGCTTATTTATCTTACTCTAGTTCGTAAAGCTGCACCTATGTGAAATGAAAGGTCTTGTGGTCTCGTAGTGAAGAACCCACAGAGAATCATCACCTGACTCGACACCTCTCCAAGGTGCTTTTTAGCCTATTTCGGCTCATTGTTTTGGTTTTAAGGCTCACCACAGGGCGGTTTTGCTTCAGTTTCATCTCTCTCATCAGCCTCATTTCCAGGTAGCTGTTTTCTCTGGCAATATACTGTTCACTACCTGTCAGTGTCAGACAGACAAATTTAACGATTAGCAGCTCGTAGCAGCTGGACAGATATTTCCCTCAGGAACCGGTGGAGTCCAAAACAGGTTACAAAGGAGACTGTGTATTGGACCAGAAACACAAATCCAAACGTATGCTGCTGCTGCTCTGTGTCTGCTGGCTCAGTTTGCGAACACATTGACCATAACAGCTTCATAAAGAGATAATAAAATAATATGCATGACCAAGAATTTAAAGAAACTACTGTTAGGGATGAATTATACAAAATTAGACTTAGCGACGCGGCTCAAAATAGCTTCTTCTAAATAAGTTTCAGTCCTAGTTAGACCAAAAACTGTCACAAAGAAGCCTCTTCAGGTCTGAATAAGTTTGTTTCTGCAGCTGAATTTTAGACTGTTTTTAAGATTCAGACAAAAACAGCCGCCTGTCCTCTCACTGCGCTGTCAGTGCAAAAACCATGGTTCCAAAATAAGGGCGGGGAACAGAGAGAAACTGACTGCTGACTCGTTGTACATATAAACGGATTTTACAGTAACTTGCAAACAGTAATAACCGTGCCTCTGGTCTTTTTGCTAAGCTAGGCTAACCGCATGCTGACGGACGTGAGACTGATACAGTATCGATCTTCTCATCTCACTACCGGAAAGAAAACCAATTTTGTTTATTAATTATTTGCCAAAATGCTGAACAAGAGGAGGGGAGATCCGAAGAGCTGTGAATGTAGACTGAAGATGATGAATGAATAAATAAATTACCGTCATAAGGTTTTACGGTCAGTATCGTGCAGCTGCAGTTCGGATGAACGAGCCTGCTGTCTAATGTGAGCGAGCTGAGGGAATAACCGTTCTCAGCAGCTGCTTCAAAGACCTATCCAGACACTTTTTTGCAGTCTGGCTGAGCACACATACACACACGCTCAGTGCAGATCAGCCCTCAGTCACGGCCCTGTGCTGCAGGGAGACTGGAGTGATGGAAGCAATAGTTAAGCCATTAAGGCAAACAATTGGCTCAAATTGAGAGGGAGAGAGAGAAAAGAAGAGGGAAAGAGGGAGGGAGATGGAGAGGCCATGACAGGAGTGGATCCACTCAACGACTTAATCCGAGCCCCAGGACACTCTCCTGCTGAGCTTCACATACTCGCACAAACATCTACACACACATACGCTAAAGCTCTGCCTGCTTGCAATAACACCTTGTCAGTCTTGGCCACAGGGGCGATGGAAGAGGCGCTCATTCCTTTGTAGTGAGGAGGACAGTCACCCACTTCCAAACACCTCGGGAAAAGACAGAGCATGCAATCTACACAAGACAGTTCTGTAAGCGTTCGTACGCCTTATGGCTGCAAGTGTGAAGCTATTCATTGTCTTAGCAGGCGGAGTGAATGGTGGAGGGAGCACAGGGCGGACAGTGTCCTAGACAAGGGAGGCGCTCCTCTGACACCGGCTATTGTATCGTCTCACCCGTGGACTCGTTCGGTCCTCGCAGGCCTCACATAAAGGCGCAACAATAAGGGATTGTCTCCAGCTATTCTTTCTCTTTCTGCTCTTTGGCTTCCACGCACACACACATCAGCACTGAGCGTGAGTCAGAGGGTGAAGGGATGATGTGCTGCAGTCTGAACCCAGCGACCGCCGAGGCTTGTCCGATACGGTCGTCTAGCAGGAGTGGGACTCGCCGTTTATGTGCCTTAAACATCAGCCAGTGATAGGGGCCGTAACTCCTCGCCACCGCCGCTGCCCTTCCCTCCCTTCCACCTTCCTTTTCCCCCATCAGCCGCCACCCTAGGGGCTCCCTCGGCGCGAGGCCCCCGCGATTTATCGGACAGCTTAGCGAGGAGTGGTTGTTGCCCCGAGGACTGTTAGCCCTGATTTGGCTCGTTGACTCCTTCTCCGGTTCTGGCGTTTTATTTGACATGTCCTTTAAGTCCTTTAAAGAATTGGGCGTTTCTGCTGAGCGCCTTGGCTCTTTCTGCAAAAGATGGATGGCCCGCGTTCAAAGGTCTGGATGTTTTTTCCCTCCTTCCCAGTCTCTCGCTCCATATCTCTCATTTCCCCTCCCTCCTTCCTTCCTTCCCTCTTTCTCCTTTCTCTCTTGCTGAGCTTTATAGGGTGGTATTAGTGTTGTCAGCTAACCGAGCTCAGGATTTGGCTTTGTTTTGTTTTTGCCTCTTAAGATAATGCTCTTTCTCTCTCCTGCCGAGAATAACAAAAGGGAAAGTAGAGCAATGAAACAGCACAGCCATTGACTTTGGTTTCATTAAATTTGTTTTCAGCCATCTTAAGTAGACCACAGGCCTTGATGGCAGTGATGTGTGTGTGTGTGTGTGTGTGTGTGTGTGTGCAGCCATTTACATGTGATTGTCCTCAAAACACAGTCACACTTTGCTTGATACTTGCTCGGGTGCCGTTTTCGTCTCCGTAGGATCTCGCTGTTTACTCGCCTTTATTCGTCCAGGGTTTAAAAATAAAAAATAAAAAAAAGCTGTAGCTGGAGTTAGCAATCCAAACACTTGACAGACGAGAGTGTTTTGTGAAGATAAGTATTGTAGCTCTGTAGAGAAAGGGGTGAAAGCACTTCACCTCTATTTCTTATGCATGCCAGATGTGGAAATATAGACCAACTGGCATGGAAGGGTCTGTGTCCTGTCCTGTTCTGTACCCTGTGCCGGTTCTGAACACTAATCCCACATACACAACCTCACATAAACACGCAGCACTCGCTCATTCATGCATGCAAACATGCACAAACTGTCACACAGGACAGCAGTCCTACAGACATTCATAAAGTGCCTCTGCTCTTTGCCGTCCTGCTCTGCTGTCTGGAACTGCTGAGGCATCAGAGAGAATTTTATTTGTGTGGCTCTCACTGAGTTTCAGCGTCCCTTTGATGGTCTGAAGGCTGCTTTAGAGACCACTGTGTGGGAGACATTATTTCATTTATTTGACCTATATCAATGTTCAATTAAATTTTGTGTTCCTGTCTAAAGGGAATGCTTTTACTCATTTGTTTAACTCACAGTATGTAATTTTATGTTTCTCTCTGTCCAGTGAAAACCATGCATCTCTGTCTGTTGGTGATTCGGTAGTTGAATTTTTCTGATAAACAATTTCAGAAATACTTTCAAAGATCTTTGAACCGCTTTAAAAGCCGCTAAAAAATGCGTTGTGACAAAGCTGAACACCAAAGCGTTTTTTCTTAGCTTCTGAAAAGTTTACATTGTGGAGGTTTTCTCAGCACAGTTCCATAGTTCATGTTACTTTGGATGTGCTTTGTTTGATTTTATCCTGTGCAAATAAATAAAACAAACTAAAAATCTTTGAAGAGATTCAGAAATTCAGAGCAAGCAGCCCCGGATAATGAACGCCGTGACTGGACTGCGTCTAAAGCTGTTGCTGTAAACATGGTGTATTTCTCAGCTCTTAATGTTCCGTACTTTGCTTCCTTAACAGTAACGGCACGGCCGGGAAGATGAACGGGGCGCTGGAGCATTCGGACCAGCCAGACCCGGACGCCATCAAGATGTTTGTGGGCCAGATCCCGCGCTCCTGGTCAGAGAAGGAGCTGAAGGAGCTGTTTGAGCCGTATGGAGCTGTGTACCAGATCAACATACTGCGAGACCGCAGCCAGAACCCTCCACAGAGCAAAGGTACAACAACACAGGACACACTGACATTTTACTCCACTGGACTGATCTGATGCCTGTGGGAGCTGCTTTAGAGATTCAGATTTTATTACTGCAGTTTAAGATTCTTCTTTCCTTTCCTTATTTTCCCTTCCTTTCTACTTTCTGCCCTCTTTTTTCCACCTATCATCTTTGTTTTTGGTTTACGTTCCCTCATTAACCTGCTCATTCTCTCCTTCAGTCCTTCCTCTTTGTCTTCTTCTTTCTATCATTATGTTCTTACTTTATTGTCCTTTCCTTTTTCCCCCTTCATTCCGTCTTTTCATTATTTCCCTCCTTTCTCTTTTCTAGTTAGCTTTCTTTCTTCTCTTCTTTCTTCCTTTCTTTCATCTGAAAGCATGAAATCTTCTTCACTATTAATGCGTACTTTAATTTTTAATGGGATATTTTTCCACTTTATTGTCGCTGCCTTAACTTAAGTAAAGGATTTGAATTGGCACAGATACACAAATATACCAAGATACATATTTATTATACCAACATACCGACATGCGTGAAACACTTCCATGAAATCAGATACACTTAAAGAAACACATACTCCACGTACGCTCCTACACACACGTATACACACAGCCGTCAGTGGCTGAGTGGGCCGTCCCACCTATAATGGCAGAACAAACGATGCAAAATTACACAAGCAAACACACATTTCGTGCAACATCGGAAGACAAAGACTCGCCCAGCCAGATTTACACAGTCAGTTGTGCAAAACCGCATGATTTGCAGCTATTTTCTCCCATTCCCTTTCTTTTTCCTTTGATGAATTCGTCAAGTGTGAAAGCAAACAATAGAGACAGCAGCAACGAACGAGCAGACAATAGTGCTGCCATATTAACAGGCATCAACCGGAGTGGGGGGCTGATGACATTCCTGATGAGACATGGAGAGTGGGAGGAAAGTAAAGAGAGAGGAAGAGAAAAAGAGGACGTCAGGAAGGGAGATGTGGCACTTCCGTCCCGCTCTAAAGGAAATTTTAAGAGAAGTTTCGAAGCCTCGCAAGAAAGACTTTATGAATAAGTGGGGATGAAGTGAATAATGCAGGTGCACAAGAAAAATGGAAGTGAATTAAGAATGTATCAGTTGTCACACATGTTTTGAAACACCCCGTGATGATTTAATGTAGCGGTGAATAGTCATAAATCCAGATAATGAAACCCTATGTTCTACAAAATACATTTAAATACTGCTAATTTGCTTTGTCAGATACATTTTGGAGGAAAAGTAATCAGCGCCTGGTTTACATTTGCAGGCAGTGTTGTTTCCAAACCGTGGAGTGTGACAGTCTTATGCTGCACAAACGTGAGGGAGGTCTCGATGAAGGGTTACATAGCTCAGCTCCTTGACACCGAACACAATCGTTCATGTTTCTCATGTTGTTTTCTTAGGCTGCTTAAACACTTTAGTTTTTCAGGGAAAGATTGGGGTTTTAGTTAAATATCTTTACCTAACCTTAACCAACTATGTTGCCTTAAAAATACGATGAAATGCCAAAAACTTGGTAGTTTTTACGTATTAAATTTGAAAAGGAAACAACACCACGCCGCTGCTGCTGGCCAACACATGCACATGACCATGACTGACTGATTTATGTGTTGATTTAAATACTTTGACGGGGAAAATCTTATTTTTGCATTCGAACATTTTGCAGTACGTTCCATGCAAACATGGCAGCGTTTCTATCTAGGAACACCGGGCAACTGACCAAAGGCCCCCAGATGCCCACGGGCTACAAAAGTTAATTTCATTAACCAGCTAGTCCAGTAATGTTGTAGCACAGGAACAGAATGGTCTCTGGGTGTTGTGGGCATAACGGAGCTGCCATGTGTGGGTGCAGTGCTTTCAGGGTGGGGGGTCAGTAGGGGCCCAATGGCAAATATTTGTCGCAGAGCCTTGTAATCCGGCCGTGCTTGCAAATATGCGTGGAATTAAGTTTCCTACAATAACTTATTTGCTAAAGCAGATTTGTTGTTTGTGCATATAGTGTTTAGGACACACACAGCCAATGGGTGACTAATGGCAGAAACACGTATGATGTTTCTTTTCACTTTCCACTTTTCTGCTCTTTTGCAGTTACTTTTTTGTTTGTTTGCTTTTTATTATTATTTGTGCGGGATTTCCTGTACCAGCATCGTGCAAACGGATGTAAAAGAGGCAGATGAGTTGACAGAAATTCTAAATTGTGACACGCTATAAAGATCATGTTTTAAAAATTTTCAGCGGCTAAACGGCGGGGTGTCCTTCAGCTTCTGCACCTGCACACTCAGACTCAGTCTGCTTCTGTTTTTAGTTTCTCTGTCTCCGTGTTTTACTTCTCTCTCGCTTCCTCTCATGCTGACTGAGTCATATGAGCTTATGAAAGCCTGCAGACAGCGTTCTGTCGAGACCCAAATCAATTCATTTTTGCACACCAACACACTTGTCATGCGCTTTGTGTTTGTGTTCTTAGCCTTGAGATGACTCCTTTTCTCCCCACCAGTTTCTTCTCCCTCTGCTGCTTCTGAGGAATAAAAGGGCCAGAGTTCCTCCTCCTGTCCTTCAGCTCCCTCATATCTCCTGCTTCATCTTCACTATCCTTGAAATGAGTTGTTTTTGTGGTTGATGAGTCAAGAGGATCAGTCACCACCACTTCTACAGGGGATAAAAAAACACAGCCAGCTACCATGCCTTTAATTTTTTTCCATTCTGAATGACAATCATCACTCTATATGCCTCATTTTTTTTGCAGACCCTCTTTGTGCGCAGCAAGGTGGAGTGTTTTAAGAGGAAATGTAGCATTTGATTGGGCTCTTACTGGCTTGTTATTTGCAGGCTTTGAGCACCGTTGTTGTTTTCTCCTAGTTAAGTAAGCCGCCTGGCCTCATCTGCACCCGCTCAACTCGGAGGAGCTACAACAGCCCCCTTGCCGGCGTCACTGTTGTGCTGGAGCCGATGGTAATTTCACCAGTGTCAGGGAAACTGTGGCCCCTATCCTCCCTCGGTGTGTTTATTTTAAATTAGTGACAGTGTTGTTTGAAAAGGATCTCGACCATTTGGGGCAAATGAGCCCACTCTGGTGCCCTCGTGGCGACCCAGAAGGCACTTTTTCCTTTTTTCGTGAAATAGCAGTTTGGATTTAAATTAGTTTGTTAGTCCCACTGAGAGGCAGGAAAAGTTCCACCACTGCAGCTACAAGCCTTCACAACTCCAACAACAAATCTGTTTCCTTCTTTTGGTTTTGTTTGGATCCTCATTAGCTGACATTGCAGCAACTGCTAGCCCAAAAAGCAACAACAAAAACACAAGAACAGCACAACATGGTAAGTAGTAATTGACAGCAGAAATTTGGCAAGTTCAATTTATAGAGGATATAAGGGCGTGGAACAAAGACTGAGCCGTGTTAAATTCAAATTGGTTAGTCTGTGTACTTTTTCTTTATATGTAGAGTGCAGATCTCTGCCAGGCCAAATGAAAAATGAATAACATGCCAATTAGTTTGCGTGTTATCGCAATGCAATTTTTGGCTTTTTGTGTGTCATTTCACACCAGTACTGACTCGTACCGTGCAAAGACGGCGTGTCATTTAACACGCGAATGTCACCAAGAAAAAATGTCTGGGTGGATGGACAGGTCAAACAAACACAGGACTTTCTCCCAGGCACTTCACTGAGCACCTGATGTCGAGCCTCGAAGTGGTCGAGTCTCATTTTTGTGACCTAACTTACGTACATTTGTGTGTTTTTGGGTTTAACTCACATCTTCACATCAGCTCAGTTCATGAGTCTTTGCTGAAAACTGTAACTTAATTTGTGAAAGTATCTAAACCTGTTTTATTTTCTTTAGTTGACCAGCAAGTCCACTTTGTTGTAAAATATTGTTTTAAAATGGCAGACATTGGACAGGCATTGGAATTGGACAGGTATGAATAAATTAATGGTTAATTAGAAGGCGTCAAAGATAACACCCAAGGCTTAATGCTCGCTTGGAGCTATGGCTGGAATACAGTTTTGCACGTCAAACTAGAAAGTGGATATCTGTGGATCCACGTAATCCCCTTATTTTATTATTGTAATCATCAGGCATCACATGACTTAAGTCCTGTTTGAGAGGCTTCTTCAACCTGACAAGAATAAAATTCCTCGAGCAAACACAAGTCATTTTCTGAACATTTTTCGCATTAAAGAATATCATCATTCCAAAATATCCATATTGCAAATACTTTAAATGATCTCTTTAAGCCAGTTTGGGCGAGTTAGAAGCCAAAACGTAATCAATCAAAGACAGTAATTTGGGCGTGAGTTTGTTTCCTTTAATAAGTTTCTAGACTTGTTGTTTTTGGCCCTGAAGCATTAAATTAAAGCATCAAATTGTGTCGCTTTTGTGCATCATGCAGAATCCATTTTGCAGTTTGACCCAGGTGTGTGCATTTAGGCTGTGTGTGTGTGTGTTTTCTTTTTTTTTTATTCTGACTAGGATGGTCTGGGGAATATTGTGGCACTACTGTTGGTTTAATGTGTTTGGAGTTAATAACCAGATGAGTGGATGAGCAGGGGAGGACGGGAGCCAGTGAGAAATGGAGCAATTTGGCATTTTGTGCTGAAAAAGAGATAGAGATAGAGGGAGAGATAAAGAGAGAATGAGACAAAGAGAGCCAGAGGGGTAAACAGAAAATGGTCCTTTTGCTAAAACACAACCTTAAGCGCCATGACAGGTTTGTTGCAGTGTGTGTCTGTGTTTTGGCAGGGGACGCGCTGTGTCATATATCTTAATGATACAGCCTGCCCACATGAGCTGCTGAGACACACACACACACAAAATAAGTTTAATGTCTTCATTAACAGGCTGTATCCTACATAAGAGCCTCTGAGCAAGACTTTGTCTGGGAATCATTCAAATCATAGCGAATCACAAGCTAAATCAGAAAATAAATGAACTGTGTGTAATTTGGTCGGAATGGAACCGAGACGTTAACAACGTGAGAAAAAATACATAGAGGATTTTTAAAAGGCCAAAGACATGAGACTGACAAAGCGATGTTGTCTGTCCACCCTGTGAATAACACAAAGGCGAAACGATTCGCAGCTCAAAAGAGCACAAATTTCCAATCACAAGAAGTACAATTTTAATTATGCTTTAACTTACGTATTTAACTTTAAAGCTGGAGCAAAAGAAAGTTTAAACTGCAGGCTGTTGTTGTTATGACGACGACTGTGGCCTGCAAATTTACTCGGCTGTAGTTGATTAATGTTGGTTTTCTTCAGACTGTTGGCTGTTCTGTGAGCCGGGTGTCATTCTGCTGTTCAAAAAAGTATTTTTCTCCGTCGGTTTCAGACAGATAGTTTGCAGGTAGCTCGGCAGTTGTTGAGTGTCGCTGACAGACAGCTGGTGAACAGAGTTGTCAGAATCTCTCAGTTTGAAAGGAATAGTTAGACATTTTGGGAAACATGCTTTCTAGGCGAGAGATAGATGAGAATATTGATTCCATTGTCGTGTTCCCACCCTAAATATGTAGCTACAGCAAGCAGCTGGTTAACTTAGCTTATCTCTCGCTCTCTCTCTCTATGATCGATAGATAGACTTTAACGATTAGGATTATCGTCTCGATTCTCTTAATGTAAAATGAGATGAATTTGTGATTATTATTAGCAAACATATCTTGTTTAATAGCATGTAGACCCTTACAGGCCTGTTGTGTTTTCATTTGAATGCATCCTAATTGATATAAATATATCAATAAAAATATATGTCTTTGACATACTCTTTGAAATAAATAAGCATTTTTCTGCTGTCTGTTACTGATTACTGCGGCACAAAAGTGAGTCAACCTACAGCCAAAACATCATGGCTGAAAAGACAAAGACAAAAGGGCCACCTGTAGAAAAATCAAATCTGAGAAAAGAGACAAACATGCTGCCACCCACACGGCTTGATTGACAGCTGATCTCTGGGGAAGAGCAGGAGCTACAACACAGCCACAAGTGTTTAGCACCAAAGATAGACACAAAGGATGTTGTAACAGTTTGCTCCTTCATATAAACCACCTTGAAAACAAAAAGTAAAATCAATACTGCCCCCCAAGAGGTGATTTTTGTCTTGATAAGTGTTTGACCTGGACACCTGAAATAGATTTTACATCAAACATCATCTTTTAAACCTGAAATGTCATCTTGATGGCGGGAAAAAAAAGCAACAACAACAACAAAAAAAAGATTTGGAAAATAATTTCGGTCCTGGAGATAAACACGTGTCTGATTTTCGATCACTGCTCAGATGAAAATCTCAGTGCCTGGTTTACTCTGATGCTGCGTGCAGGGACCCACGCCCATCCAATGGCAGACATCTTTTTTTGCAACTGCAAGCCAACTGTGTCCTCCCGCTCATCTGTGGCAACACTGATTGAACGCTTTGCTATCCAACACAATTATTTGGTCTAATGGATTCAGTTGAGACGGGGCCGACCTGAGACGGAGAACTGATTTATTTCATTCTTTCCTAAAGCAGAGCGGCCAATTATATCGCCTTAACTACACGTTAGCTTTTTTAGCTGGCTACCCAGAGCCAATTAGAGAGCAGCTGCAGGTGGATTTTAATGGGTAGCTGTGTGTGTGGATTCTCAGCTTGTCATTTTTTTTTCTCTCTGTTTATACTTTCGCATGCTTCAGCGACAGAGAGAGAGTTGCTTGGTTATAAGAGAAGTCGCAGAGCTGGAAATGTTTTTCCTCTTCGAGCACTTCGGGGTTGGCCTGAAAGCAGCTTTGATTTCCGGAAAGTGCTCCTGTTGTCTTCGCAGCGAGGAAGGGAGTGAGGGAGGATTTGGAGGGTGTGACATTGGTGCTTTTCCACCAAAGTAACCACGGGATTGTATAGATTTGTGAAGTGCTGTGTGCTGGACCAGTTCCTACATTGACAGGATTAGAACATCAGCCAAATGCCCGTCAGAGATGCGGCATTGTTTGAAGCCATCCACTCATCCTCTCCCTATTTTTCCATCTGACAATCTGTTCTTTATTGCACTGTCAAATTCAGAATGCGCTCTCTGTCATTTTTTCCCCCGTCCCTGCTGTCACTCAGCGGCTCTTTGACACACATAAATTATACACATTAAGGGGCATTTTTACAGCTGCACAGAAAGAAAAGATGGAACAGTGAGAGGGGGAGGAAAATGCAAGAAATAGAGAGAGCTGGAGTATGCATCCCCTGCCACCCAAAGGCCTGTGTGAGCAGTAATTGCAATAGAGTGTAGTTAATGTGTGTCAGCGGTTGAGTGGAACCCCAGGGGTCAAAAGGAGTGTGGAGGGAAAGGAAAAGGAACTGGAGTGCTGGAGGGAGAAAGAGGGGAGTCACTGTGAGAGTTGCAGCCTGCCTCGGGTGGAAGGGCTTAGGGTGAAGCTCTCTGATACAGCCCCCCCCCCTCTTTTTTCCCCTTTTAATAAACCATAGTCCCATTCTGCTGCAGAACATTACTCCTTCACCCTCCTCCATGTCCCCCTGCCTGTTTTTCCCACCGTCCTCAGTCTGGGCTGATTCAACCTGGAGGCGGTGAACTTTTTTATGTTTATTTTTTTTAAATTTTGCTTTAATCTTTTCCTTTGTTTCTTAACAGATAAATTTCCCTCCACATATCTCAAAATATTTTTGAGAAAGACTGTAAAAATGGTGCCGATCAGCTGGGCAAACAGATCCAGAAAGTATTTAGGACAAACAACCAGATTACACTCATGATTTTGATCTATCTAGCAAATTCTTTGGAATAGGACTCATAAATTGTCAAGAAAATTGGTATCTGGCCACGTTACAATACCTACAGACTGCTGATGGTCCAGTATTTTCTATGGGTATTTCCACAGCCTTTAATCTTTCAAGATACTGATTTAGTTTCCTGCTGGTGTCACAGCCCTCTAAAGTCAATGCAACCAGATGGGTTTTGTGATAGTGTAGGGGGCTATGAAACAGTGTCATTAATGCACACACTCTGTAAAAAAAAAAGAAAAAAATAGCAGGCTAAGAGCTGAGATGACTCCTGCAGTCGTGCATAGCTTCAACTTTCAAGAAAATACTACAAGTTTTCGTCGCACCGTGACTTCTTCTTGTCAGAACCTGCTGCTCATTTGGTTTGATGCTAAGCTCACACCTGTGGGATTTAGATTTCAAAGCTGTTACATAAGTTTTACCGTTACTGTAAAACTTGAACAGAACAAAGCAAAATAAAAAGCACAAGAATCCAAATTGTATTTTGTCTGCCAAGAGGAGGATGTTTCTGGAACACGACACCGCACTGAAACCCAGGCTAATGAAAGTCTTTTAAGTAGATTAGTTGCTGCTTAAGCTAAGATGACCTTTGCACCTATCCTGTGGCGGGGGAGACTTAGATGTTCCTTTTTAAATGGAAAATTACAACAAAAATTACATTCATTAATTAAATGTACAAAGAAAGTAAAATTGCCACCTCTGAGGTGCCTTGTACACCGGACTGGTCTTATTGCCGTGGCCTGATTAAAACGGCCCAAAATACCAATACATGAGGTTGAACACAGTTCAGCTCCTCTGAAGCCCTGCTGTCTTGAGCAGTGAAGCCAGGGTCGACCTGTTGTTGGAGGGGGTAGATGTGTTGACAGAGGTGGGAAGCCGTGGGTCTCCGCTCAGTCAAAGGCCCCCTTCAACAGCCATGAAGCATTTATGAACAGACATCTCCCTCCTCTGCTCTCTATTCCACTCACAGCAGCTCTTCCTCTCCCCTCTTCTTCTCTTTTTTTTTTATCTTGCAAACACTCTGCCCTTCTTTCTGACGTCCTCTCTGTCTGTCTTTTTCTTACTCTTCCACGTCTGGCGCACACACACATACAGTACATCAGCTTCTAATAGATTTTCTTCCTTTCACTCCGACTTTGTGTGTGTGTGCGCATCTCTTGTGTGTGTTTTTGAGTGTCCCTCTTCAACAGCACAAGCAGAGTGTATGTCCCTGCTCTGAGCCCTCTCGGCCTTCAGGTAAATGTTTGTGCTGCGAAAGAAAGAGACACGCACGCACAAATTGATGGAAAGAGCTTATTAATGCTTGTCTGCAGCACTTTTTTCACTTGTTTTAAGTCGTAGCAAAGGTATGTGTTTTTTGCTGTAAATAAAAAGCTTATATGCTGACATACACTTGAAATAATATGCATGCTCCTATTGGCTGTCTGCAGCTTTGTGTGTGTGAGCCGTGAGTGTGCTGACTCTTAAACAGGTGGAACTGGAACACTGCAGGGAATGTGTCTGTATGCGTAACTGTGTGTGTGTGTGTGTGTGAGGTCCACTCCTCTGCTCTTTGATCCTCGTCTTGACAGCCCACCACCTGGGACGATCCGTCACACGCCGCATGGCTCCCAGGCCCGGCTACACCATGGGAATCACAACACACAGCGGCTAACACAGCGCTAACAGACAACCCTCCCCTCCACATTATACACTGTCAGAATCGCTAATGCTAACAGTGAAAGCTAACCCTCCCATATAAAGATTTGGAGAAAAAAAATTGCCACCGGAATCATAATTCACAGTGCGCAGCTAGCAGCTAACCCTCAAACACTGCTGTTGGAATTGCTAATCACACACAAAGGGCCTAAGCTTGAACACAGGTGCAACAGGAATTTAATGTAATGATAATGTACAATACTGAGGCAATGCTAAAAAGAGCCCGCTTGTATACACATAGCATTCACTCCACACCGAGCATGCAGTAAGTATAATGAACAAGTTAGCGCGCCGCATTTTCAGATGTACAGCACACGTAGCTGAATAATTAACATCTATGACTGAAGAGATTAATTGATTTTATTGAAAATATGATCAAAACATACTATATTTCCTTTTACTGAGTTTATAAACATGATGCAAACAAATGTTTAACTGTATTAGAAGCTGTTGCTGACAACCATTCCAGTCTGCTGTGGCTCTGTAGGAAAATGCGTTTCTCCCATGGTACATCTGCAGAGGTCTTTTCTCTTATTGCGCACGATTAAACCTCCTTTCAGTACTGTGTGCGTGTGTACAGACTGTGCTTGATTAATCTTCCTCACTCTCCTCTTCTGTTTTGTTTCATCTTTTGGGGTGAAACAACTTTTCTGGCTTTTATTAGCCGTGCTCCATCAGGTCGTGCCAGCATGCCAATTTGAACGGAGTGCAGGCAGCGTATGAGGTGGCAGGAAGGAAGCGTTATCTCTCTCAGCTGATAATCCAACAGCAGTAGGTGTTAGGAATTATTGTTGTGAGCCAGGTTCAGGTGTGAAGAAGTTTCAGAGACTGATGAAGACTTAACATAGCATAGTT
>JAPMOB010210250.1:0-38803 GCA_029875015.1 Lepomis gibbosus | reverse complement strand
AAACGGATTATCCACTTCACTAATGCCATGTCCCGTTGCAACAAACTGAGGCAACAATGCAGCCCGTATGACCAAAGTGTGGTGGCACAGCTAATAAACCAATCACCACGGATCGATTCAACTTGCCAGCGAGCTTAATACGTCACATGCCTCCCTCTGTGTGCAGTCAATCCGCTTTGGTTGAGACATGAGACAAAAAAAACCCTACAGACGAGCGATCGATCTACAGCAGTGTGCGCCAAGCACGTCTCGGCGAGGTAAACAAAACTTTGTCAGCAAGCTGCGGCCACAACAACATGCACTGTCGGCCACAACAACAACACCGAGACTCGAGCCCTTATCTGTCCCGATACTCACTGTGTTTGTCATGAAAGCTGCTACCAGCGGCAGCTGAGCTCGCAGGGTCGCAGACTCGCAGCTCTGCGCGGCCACCAGGCCCGCACAACACAGACCCGCGATGATGACTGCATACATCCCCGAGGTTGACTCATGCTATGCTGCTGACCTCACTCATAGCTGGTAGTTTTTTTCTCCCCTCACCAACACCAACCCCTCCGCTATGAAGTCAAGAGGAAAATAGGGGTCGACGTCGGTGCGTAATCAGTCCTTTCCGGTTAGGACACGCAGCGCTAATTTGCAGAAACGCGGGCGCAATGCCGCCGTAGTCTGTTGCACATTATTGCACTAAGATTGCACACAAAAAAACTCACACTGCCAATGCGGCGGCCTTTTGCTGTACATCCGAGTCTCTCCGCGTCTCTGCTTGTCTTGTGACCCCCCCTCCTCCTTCTCCTCCCCAATCCACCAACTCGCTGGCCACACCTACTTCCATGTCCATAAAAGGCCTTCCTCCGGCGCACAAGGCGCTGTAATTTACGAAGCAAGATCCCTCTCAGCCCATGCGGGAAATTCCAACACACATGGGAAGAACGCGGGGATGAAGGGGAAGGGCGCACCCGGCTGCCCTCAAGTCCTACATTCACTTTTCTTTTTAAGTCCCACACTTCTTGGTGTTTTTGTTTTCTTTTTACTGACGAAATCTTCTTAAAATGCCCATGACACAGCAAGCAGTGTCTTGGCTGTAGAAAGGCCCCAGAGAGTGAGGGAGAAGGAAAATATAAAACATGCATTTTTGTTTATATGAGAGGCATATTTTCATTATGAAGTCAGCTTTTCCATATAATAGTAGAAAAATCGAAAGCAGTGAAATGCAGCAACATATCCATTACACATTAACAGATCCTGAATTGATGTAAACTGCTTACTTTTAGTCTTATCAGCAGCCAAAATTCACACAAGTATTCACTTTATATTGTGACAGAGAAACACAGAAAAGGAAGATATTGTGTTTGCAAGGACGGAGCCAGTTTGATATTGGTACTTATCACAAAGAATAAAGCGGGGTTGCAACAAAGAATTGCTTTTATTATCAATTTATCTGCTGATTATTTTCTTGATATATCAATTAGTCTGTGAAATGTCAGAAACAGGTTTTTCTAGAGCCCACGGTGGCATTTTTAAATGTCAGTATTCTTACATTTCAAAAGATATTCAACTTATAATGATAAAATACAGAGATAAGCAGCAAATCCTCACATTATATAAAACAAGGAGAAAACAACAAGGAGAAAGACGTAATGTCTCATTTATAATAATCACAAACACTATTACAGCAGCCAAATTGGCATGTTTCAAAGCATATATTTTGAGATCTCAAGGCAGGAAAAGCACAGCTGTAATTAATAATATTAATTATAACTGTCTTTCATTCAGGTGCCAGACCAGTAATTAATGTACTTTTCATGCTGTCATGTTAAAGCAGTTTGCCATTAAAATGCCTATTTCAAGATAAAAAGAATAGTTTAGCTAGCCTTTACTGTGAGCTGCCATTGAGGACAGCAATGTGCTTTACTATTAAAATCTAATAAAAGTGTCAGTGTCTGTATACGTTTCTGCCAGAGTTTCTATGTGTTTCAGGATGAAATGAAACCTAGCGAGTCCTAAACCATGCCCAAATGTTGCAAGACGATCTGTGGCCGACTCAGTGATGTAATGTCAAACAAATAAAGCGACAGCTTAGATAAAAGGTGACCCTGAGGCAAACACATCAAAACAGTCCTGAATGAATATGCAGATTAATTCACTAGTAATAATTTATTGTAAAGCTGAAATGATTAGTTATTTTATGGATTAACAGAAACTTAAGTGGCAGCTACTGTACATGTCACAAGAGTGCATTATACAAAAGGTAAAGCACAGGTGTAAACAATAGAAAGGAATGATGGCTGAATTGCATTTAGCTGTTGTGCATGCTGGCTCACTGTCAAGTCTTCTGGGACACTTGAATAGAACAGAGCCATTGTTACTGTTACTAGTGAAATTTGTGCTTTTTCCCACTATGACATGTCGATATGTGAAAAAAGGGGCTGTTATAATGGGAGGTCAAACTGTCTGCCTGCTGGATATGACCAGGCATGTGCTGGCCAGACTCTGCAGGGCAGTAGTCTCTCTGCCAGTCTCTCTCTCTGGCCCTTAAAATAACGTGCAAAACATTCACAGATCCAGTTGACAAGAAGTCTAGTCAGACTGACATGACGTGTTGTGCTTGTTTGTGTCAACCTTTTTTCAATGTTTTTTTTCCAAGCTGATACCAGTAGTGCTGAAACGAGTAGGCTAGTTGTTTAGTCGAACAGTAATCATAAACTGATTAAAACAGAAGTCAGTTTTAAAGCAAATATGGCAAATTATTTAGCAACTCCAAGTAAAGACATGTTACTTTCCTCTGTTTTATTTCATTATAAAGTGAATATCGTTAGGCTTTTTGACTGTTGACAAAACAATCAATTTGAGGAAAATTGTGATGGGCACTCTTACTTTTATTCTTATATTTTCTTAATCAAGAAACTGTCACATTAAGGGATTAATGAAAAGAATATAGTTGCAGTATAAGGAGCCAATATCTTGTATTTTCCCTCTCTCCTTTTTAAACGCATTTTTACAAAATCAAGTGCAATCAAGTAAAGCTACTTCAGATATGCTGCAATTTTTAAGTATTAAAATGTTACTATTGACTAGCAGTGAAATAATACTTGACCAGCCTTAAAGTTATTTAAGGCTGCCATTGTCAAACTCAGCATATCGCTGTATATTCTGCTGACCATGCTGATGCCACAGTAAGAGGAAGACCAGATATTTATAATATAAACGTGCAAGCTACAGGTGACACACTTTCTTTAACGGTACACTGGGTGTCTTTTCCTCTGGGATTTTGACACTTCGTTTGTGTGTACCGGGGTGGGGGGTGGGAGCTAACGTTAGCTATGTTCATAACTGCTCCTTACGGCTAACTTTAGCTGTCTAGAAAAAACACATTAATGTGGTTAATAACAGCGTACTAACCCATCAATTGACACGTAAATAAAACGCCTAGCACCATATGGCATGCATAAGCAAATATCCTTGCAGTAACTTACTTACACTAAACTCTGTCCCTCCATGGCACATGAGTCTTCATTTCCCCGTTTGGACGGTGCCCTGCTGCAGCTAAAGTTGGCGATATGCTAGTGTAACGGCAGCGACTTACTGAAGCCCATAAACTTTTATTTTTTTCAGATTCCTCCACAAGGCGTCACTTCCCAGTTCCACTTTGAAACACTTTTAGCTAGCATGGGACCTACCCGCGCTTATAATCTTTGATGAGACACGGACCGGTTACATTGGAAACGTCGACTGTAATGGCAAATGTAGTAAAATTCCCAGCTGTATGTATTAAATAGCTGCAGTGTTGATAACTGGAATAATACAACAGATTGTTAAGGGCGCGTACCGTTTCTGATTCGTTGTAGCTGCCTTAACGGCTGACAATGTCACCTAGGAAAAGACCACCTATCACTGGCAAAATAGTAAACATCTACTTCACCGGAACATTTGGGAAATGATGTCGCACTTTCGTATAACAACCTCACATTCGCGTTGACATGATTCAAAAATGTAAGATAATAAGCTAACGTAAGCAAATAAATAAAATCAACATACGTCCTATTAGGCAAGCGCAAAATTAAACGGCTGCCTGCTAAACATTAACAAAACAATTTAAAGACCTATGGACAGTGAACGTAACACGGGATCCCCATAGCTAATTGTGTCATTGAGTGTGTTTAAAAGATACATACGAAATCAAACACTAGTAGCTAACAACCTCTCAGCTGAAAAAGATCGGTCCAGCCGCCTGAAGATTGTAAACGAAGACGGAAGTTGTTAGCAGGGAATCCTCTCGCTGTGCGCTGAATGTGGTCTGTTGACTTTCTGCTAGCCTACAGACAGAACAGAAAGAACCTGTACTGGAATGCAAACGAAGTGTTTAGCTTTTCTTGTCGTGTTGCTTTTAATACATTTCAACACTGTGACCTTAGCGCACACAAAAGCTTGAAGTTTGTAATCTGGTCTGTTTATCAGTTCAGGTAGCACTTATCGAGGTTAGCGTTACTTCAATGATGCAGGTGCAGAGAGTCGTTCTCAACTCACGACCAGGTAGGAAAGTTAGTGTTCTTTTTTCATAACAGAAGATTGCCCTTTCGGTGCACAGCGTCATGGCTAACGTTTACTCAAAGTAACGTTTCTCATTTATACACAGGTAAAAGCGGGGCGCCAGTTCCTGAAAATTTCCGTCTTGAGGACATAACTTTAACACCTGAGTTGAAAGATGGGGAGGTCCTTGTTCGGACGCTTCATCTCTCAGTCGATCCTTACATGGTATTGATTCAATCAGAATACATGCATACGTATATATTCCTATTCTAAATGGGTAGGCACAAAACAAAAAGGTTTCAGACCACAATATGCATAACGGTTTAAGTTAAGTGAAAAAACAAGGACTTAAACTTCTTCATGTCACGTAGTAACACAAACAAAGTTATATGATAAAGTCAGCTGGTCCTACAGAAAAGTTTAGGCAGCCAATGTTAAAGACCCAATCATGGAACTACAGCAAAAGCTTCCCCATCAAACCCATTTATCTTTGTATGTGCTTCTCAGCGATGCAGAATGAATGAAGATACCGGCGCTGATTACTTGACTCCATGGCAGCTGTCGGAGTGCGTGGATGGTGGAGGTGTTGGTGTGGTTGAGTCCAGCTGCTGCAGCACTTGCACTGAGGGAGATGTGGTTACTTCTTTCAACTGGCCTTGGCAAACCTATGCTGTTATGAAAGGAAGTGTCTTACAGAAGGTGTGGCATATTGCTGTTTAAAATGCACGCATGGACTAAAAGTGCATGTGAAAAGACAGCCTGCTGTAAATACTGACTGAATGATATTACCTTCTGTCTATTGCAGGTTGATCCACAGTTGGTTGACGGGCACCTGTCCTACTTTTTGGGTGCAGTTGGTATAACAGGCCTCACTGCACTGTTGGGTGTAAGGGAGAAGGGTAATGTGACCAAAGGAGCCAATCAGACGATGGTGGTGAGTGGCGCAGCTGGGGCCTGTGGCTCCATAGCTGGACAGGTAAATACAGCAAATTTCAGATTTGGGTCCAATAGGGTTTTGATGTCTTATATATAGCTTTAGCTATCTGAGACACTGGCAACATGCACGGAAACAGGTTTCTACACGTTTACTCTGTCATATACTGAGTTTCTAGTTATTTTGTAATATATGAAAATGAAAGTAGATAATTAAATGTAAGGAAGATAAAGGCAAGATGTTTGGTGGGAACTGTAACTGTTACATAACACAGACACACACACACACACACACACACACACACACACACACAAACAGGATAGCAGATCTAGTCTAATGAACCACAGACGCTAACGAACACAGATTAGATCACATAGAAAAGGAAGTGAAGGAAATGTATTATTTCCAACCTGTGTCTATTTTCAAGATTGGCAGGCTAGATGGTTGTGTGAGAGTGGTTGGGATTTGCGGTTCCAATGACAAGTGCAGAGCTTTAGTGGAAGACCTGGGCTTTTCTGCAGCCATCAACTACCGCCAAGAGGATGTCCCTACAAGGCTCAAGGAGTGCTGCCCTGATGGGATAGATGTTTACTTTGACAATGTGGGAGGTGCCATCAGTGACACTGTAATCACACAGGTACTGCTTGATTCATTTGTGCGGAGCATAATTTTGTTGTATATTTAGTTGCATAATGTGTGAGTTATGAGGTGTTTGTTGCCTTTTCTGTGATTGTACTGCCAACATTTGCAAAATTAGTGTGTTATATCTCACACATTGACCTCCGACCATCTCCTTACCCCCAGATGAACAACGGTGGTCATGTGATCCTGTGTGGGCAGATCTCCCAGTACAACAAGGATGTGCCGTATCCTCCACCACTGAGTGAGGAGATACAGGAAACCCTGCGAACTAAGAACATCAGCCGGGAGCGATTTATGGTGCTTAACTACATGAACAAGGCAGACGCTGCCCTCTATGAGCTCAGTCAGTGGGTTAAATCCGGCCAAATCAAGGTACGGACGGAATGGTGGTGATCTGTGGGTGTACTTGTTCGTTTGCAAAATGCACGTCTCTTCCTCATTTGTTCTCATCACATAATTTACTTATAGTTTTGCTTCCACTCTGCAGGTGCTGGAAACTGTGGCGAATGGCATTGAAAAAATGGGAGGTATGTGGGTTTTATTTCTAGCCTTTTTTTATTGTATTACTTTTTTGTGTCAACCTGGCAGGAGTTGAATCATTCTTTCCTTTTCTTGCAGGTGCATTTTGCTCTATGATGAAAGGGGGAAACATTGGCAAGCAAATTATACAGATATCGCAGTGAAGAAAATCACTGTAGCTGCCAGTAGAGACTGCTCTCGCCAGATGCCTTGGGAAATTAACCTACAGTTGCCTTTCTATTACCACCATCAACAACACTAACTAAATGAACACTAGTAAGATATTGCATTGATTAACTGGTGCTAGTTGATTGCAATTATGAAACATGCATGAAAAATCAGTGTTCTTTATGTCTTGAGACAAATAAAACGTAGAGTGGTTGGAAGTTAAATAAGTCTTGGATTTTAATACTTTAGTCAAAGACATAATTCTGTTAATAGAATATTTCCAATGGAGTGTAAAAACAAGTAATCCACTTTGCTTTAGCCTGATTGTTTAAACTTCTGTAACAGCAACAAAAGGCTGGCAAGCTAACAATAACAAAAGTTAGCTAGCTAACACTGCACTATGCACCATGTTTCTATATTTCTAACATTGTCACCTTCAAGTAAATTGTCTCCTGTCTTCACGGACGACAATGGAAATATGTCATTTCTGTCACAATGTTAAACTAAATTGATTTAATATCTCCTTACCCATAATGTTAAACTAAAGAAGTAGCATTAGTCTGCCAGCTGAAGTATTTCCCATAAAGATGATAAATATTACGTTCACTGGGGGTTTAGTTTTAAGAGCTTTAGTTAGCTGAAAAGGCTGGTGTGCATTTTTCACCAGTGTTTTAAATTACATACACCCGACCACCTCCTCATAAGAGCATGAGGGAAATTGGAAATGTCTGGGTAAATGGGGAGGAGACAAATGACTTAAATGTTTAACAAGACCAAACAAATAGGAAGAGTAAGGATCTTTTTTTTACCACTGTCTTGTCAGTAGTTCTTGTTCACTCCCGTGTCAAATGTGACAATGACATGAAGACAAACACAAGTATATGATTTACTGTAATGAACATTTTTATTTCACAGCACTATAAACCATTAACAAAATAAAATTGTGGTTGGCTCTAATTTCAGTTGTCACAACAAAAATATGTGGCAGGTGTAAAATCATCTATTCATTCATATACGTCAGTGTTCGAACATAGGAGGGGATGCAGAATAAGTCAAGTGAACACCAGTATGACTTAAGAGTATATTCCTTGGTGATGGTTGTGGAGTCGATAAAAATGTTTTTCTAGTGAACAGTCAAGTCAGTGCACAGTACAGAACAATCACAACCAGATTCATTGTTTGACATAATCAGTGAGCAACTGGATTTTGGGAGGTGGAAGTGAAATACGGCAGTCTCTGATTACCATCCAAATCCATTCAATGCTGCCTCCATGTGGACAGATTACATAGCTTATGAAAAGTACTCAGCGTCATTTGAAGAGAACTCTCCAAAAACAAAAGTCCATCACCATCTTTATGATGGAATTACTCAATATAATACTCCTGTACAAAATGAGAAGACATGTCTATGCAGAGAGACAAAAAAGAAAAAAATGGTTATAAACCATTGCCAGTAAGAGTGCACATAATTAAATTTTCCCAGTGTCTAGCAGCTGTTCTAATATTAAACTGCGTCTTATCGCAGCGCTGAGGAATTATTCTGCACTCACGAAGGGCATGATTTGAGAAAAAAGAACGGATCTAACTCTATTGGAACATTGCTTCTATTAAAAGCCTTTAGAAATGTGGTCTTCACCCTATTTATGTCTTATTTTTGTCTTTCTTGTAGAATCCAGCACCTGCTGCTACTGACTAAAAAGGACCAAATTTGAGTGCAACATACACAGTTGAGTTCTCTCACACCTTTCACAGAAAAAAGGAATTCACATTCTGGGCAATACAGAAAAACACATTTTTACACACGAAGAGGGGCAAATTAACCTCCAAAAGTAGGAAACGCTCTTCCGGATCACCACTGACCATAAGGGTGCTGAGGAATACCCATTTTCAGTGTAGATATATAACACGCAGAGGGGGAAAAAAAGAAATCACTCAACACAATCAGAATGAAAAAATAAAAACAATATATTACTGGTTCATCTCATTTCACCACATCTATAAACACATTCATTTATGTTTAGTTTTTTTTGCCACCACACATCTCGATTGCTTGACATGGTTTTAGTTCACTGAGCTACTATGAAGTACAAAAACACTGTCCTGAATTACTACTGGGACCAGCCTATTGTTCAAGTGCTCGCATTCCTGAGAAACAAACAGCTGCTTCCTGTAGTCACGTTTGAAGGAGCACGAAGAGTCGGGCCGGCTTGTTTTTAGCATTTTCAACCGGCATTGAAGTTTTTGATGATTATTCAATGCGAATATTGACACGTTTTAGTGGCAGTTGTGCGCAATAGAATTCATTTGATTTAAAAACACCTTCAATTGTTAACTACCTGTACACAGCTCAACTACAGTGTGAGACTGATTTGTTATGTCCTCCCTTTGATTTCCTGTAATGATGTGTAGAATAAACTTGAAAAATACGATCGTCTAGGTTGAATTACCTGTGTCATCTTCACCAGTTACTGTAACTACCACGCTCCGTCAGCCACAGGACGTCTCATCCACATGATTTGTAAGTCATAAGGTAAACATGAGGATCGGTTTGGCACATCCAGCCGTCGTTAGTGAATGAAAATGGTTTTCAGAGGGAAGAATAAAAGGTGAAATCTTTCTTATTCATCCTTTGGCAGTGGTGAAGTGGCATTTAGCCAAGGCAACACTTCCAAAAAGTGCTAAAGCTCAAGTAAATGAGCCAGCTCAACCACAGAAAAATACAGCTCTTATACAGTATACTGTCAACTGTGGCACACATGGGACTTGTCCTCACATAGCTCAAATAGGGTATTCAACCCTTGATGTATCCAAGGTTAATACACTGTACACATTGCTATGAATATGGCCAGAAATGTGCTCACTGTTTTGTTTTTTGTTTTTTTACAATAACATGCATATTAAGTAAACAATACTATCTAGAAACAGGATAGTGAGTGATGTACTGTGAAGTGGCTTTGGAAGGAGGAGAGAAAGAAGGGGGTGGGGGCTGTGTGGGGAAAATTGAGGCTTCCAGGGTAGACAGACCGCAAATTATATCTGTGAGTCAGGCTGAAGGGAAACCATGTTGGTACAGTGCAACTACTGTCAAGAGGGAGAAATGCTCTTGTTGTTGTCGCGAATGAGAGGGGCGGGGCCTGTCCAGGCACGGTAGACCAATAGCAGACTGAGGCCGAGCGCCCACGTACGGACGGGAGACAGGAAAAAGGCCACGAGACCATAGGTCTCCAGGAGAAAGTAGCAGGAGTGGGTCTGCCAGGTGAGAAGCAGCAGCATGAAAAAGTGAACCACCAGAGTCCGCCAGCGGCAGCCCGGCCGCAGGAAGTGGGATCGGAAGGTGTTGCCGCGGGAACGGTGGTGGAGGCTCCAGCACAGATAAGAGGTGAGGGGCATGTTGAAGAACACCAGCTGCCAGAGAGGAAATCATTTCAGATAAATGTGATTAGACATTAAAATAAGATGATCGATAATCACGGTGGGTTGTTCCACAAGAAAATACTGATACATCAAAGGATCAACAGAAAATAAACATAAAAGTAAAAGTGTTACAGAACATGTTAGGCTCAAATTTATGAATGGAAGTATAAGGCAGTGGTTCACAATCTGTTGGCTTGTGATCCCATAAATATTTACCTTTGACCCCTCATCAGTCAACATGACCTGTGAGCCGCTCAAACAGTTCCTTGTCAGATAATTTCAATAGGCTGATGGATAAAAGTTTTCAGTATTTTACAAGAAAATACATCTAAAAATAGAAAATCTCACAGAAATATAGAGAATATTTTAGCAAATGTGTTCTTTCCCTTCTCTTGTTGCCTTATTATTTTTTATTTTTTTTACCCCTTAGGGGATCCAGAACCCCACGGGAACCACTGGTTTAATGTCGTTACTACCTGTACACAGCTCAACAAACACACTAGTTGGTCAATGGAACATATTAATATGATTAATATGACAACATGCCAAAAACTCAAAAAAGTGAGACCTGCAATAACAGAAAGATGCTGTGTGAACACCTTTAAGTGGCAACAAGGGCAAACCTACTAGCATATAGTTGCCTGTTTACACAGATATGGAGCAACATTGACACTTATATGGGGCTGTCTATCTGGCAACTAGATGATGGTACCAATGCCTGAGGGAAATCTGGGCAATCTGGCTCTTTGAATGCTAAATGTGCCACTTTGTGCTGGCAGCGTACAGACAGTTTTTAGGGCTTTCATGATGTAAACAGCTGCCTACTAAGAGTAACCCTAACCCAAAAGAGAAAGGTTGTGAGCTGGAAAACCAAAACTGTGAGCTGGAAGTGGCTATAAGTCTCCATAGAGTTGAGGGTAACTGAATCGGGTAATAACTTTTACTAATAAAAAATACTTTTTAGCTGCTAGTTATAGCAAATATATGCAAATATGACACGCACAGCATATCTGCAGGTCATGCTCACGTACAGACATTACTGAGATGCAGATTTGCTGAATAAAGTGTTCTACCTGAACAACTCCGACAACATAAGTGAGACTGCCCTCCAGGAAGTGTCCATCGACGAACACCCCAAAGGAGAAGCACGCACCACTATGGCCATCTATCAGCTCTCCTACGAACCACGGACCTGAAGGAGGACAGAAGGAATGTGATAACAACTATATTATATCGTATATTTGTCGTAGATACTCACAGATATTGGGTAGGGTTGCTATTACAATACTATTTGGAAAATAGATGCGCTTGCAGCCTGAAGCACAAGACAAAGCAGTTGACCCACCTAAGGCTGTACACAGGTTGAACAGCAGCAGAGAGTAGTAGAAGGTGTCCATTGTACTGACCAGGTGGAGCGACAAACACGCTTGAGAGGTCAATCCTGTAGATGACAGACAAAAATGCATGAATATATTTTTTTTTTAAAACAACTGTTTTTTTTATAATTACTTGTTGTATATGGCAATGCAACTCTTTATTAACCTGCGAAATTGACAGGCAGCATGCACGTTTGTTTGTGAACCTTGCTTCTCTCCACAATCTGACCATCGGTTAACTGCACTTCATGTTTCCTGTAATCTAAATGAAATTATGATGATGTATTTATATAAGCAAGGCCGTCAGTGACAACTCACCTCTCCCAGAAGGAACACGCAGGAACCTGAATGCCAGCAGCACACCGACATTCAGCAGCATTATAAATATGAAGGCCACCCGGCCCAGGATGTAGTGGTCAGTGAGGAGGATGAAGGACTGCGCGAAACCAAAGCTAGGAGTCAGATCATCCTCTAGAGTAAAGTGCTGCTCCCGCACTGACGACCGGCCTGCTGAATCCTGACTCACACACAAACACACAAAGCGATAAGGAAGGAGCAAATTGATGAAATATACGAAATAGTGAGTTTAAATCTGCATAATAGAAAAATTGCCAGTAATCCATAGTAAGCAGTGTATCTAAGCCACAGTGCCCAGCAGATCTACTGATCTATCATAATTAAACTTAAGCAAACAAACCTACCAAACTGACCAAAGAACTAGGAAATATATATAGTAAGTCTCAGAACACGTTTCACTTCACGTGGAAGATAAATGATGGCTGTACAGACCTCCACTTTAACTCTGAGGGTGTGGAGTCCAGTGAGGTAGAGAGATGGATCCCACAGCAGAACGTAGAGAGGACCTCCAGCAGAGTGGCCATTCCCCAGAGGTTCCCCATCTATGCTCACATGCACCGCTGTGATTGCGGCCTCTGAGAAGGCCAAAATCCTATTGAGAAACAAGAAAATGTCCATTTTAGTTCTGAAAATGACCTCCTAGGGCAGTCCTACTTTAGTTTATTTAACAATGGCGTAATCCACAATTATGTATCAGTGGCAGGCGCTCTGTAAATATGTGTGTGCAGGACATCAGAGAAACCAGATGCTGTGGAAGCATTTAGATTAGTGCTAGTGAAGGGTTCATGGTTCGACAAACAGGAACGTCAACACACACCTGATGTGTGTCGATTTTCGTATTCGACCCAGTGGCTCCACTCCGGGATGCAGGTACTGTGCGTCCTTGGGGTTGGTGATGAGCACTGCAGGCCACTGCTCAAACTTCAGGTCCGAGAAACTCAGCAGGTCATGATCAAAGGCCAGAACCCTGTACCTGGAGACAGACGTGAGACAGGGTTCCTGCATAAAAACCAAGCAATAACAAGAGAAGTAAAAAAAAGTGAAAGAAATATTTTGTGGTCTGTTTCCCCCCTCTGCCCCTGTACCTGCGGTTGTCCATCCAGTCGCCCAGCTCCAGCTCCAGGGTTCCTTGGGGGTGTCGGCTGTGGAGGACGGGCATCAGGCCGCCCAGTGTGTGCAGGTGGCCGCACAGATATGCAACGGCAGATCTAAACATGAAAAGCGCAAATGTAACATAACATACGATGCATAATATGCCAATAACTGCTTGACAATATTTTGAATATTCCTAAAAATGCGAAATAAAGAACTCCAAAAAGGAAATCTCCTATCATGTCACATGTAACCATCACAACTGTCACTTGGATTTTAATATTTGACAGGATGCTGCTGGTCAAATGCTGCTAACCTTTGATTGTGTGATTCATGTCTTGAGGTGGCAACTGACTGTCTGCACCATAACTTGATGGTAAAGTATGCATTTACACACCTAGTTTTAAAACAATGATTTAGCTTTTAACAGTCAGTTTTTTCTTACCTCATCACATCCCGAAGTCCCGGAGAAGGTGATACAACAGTTGAGGTGGTGTAGTGGCCAAACCAGATCGACTGGTTGCTTTTCAGACTCTCAGCTCTGAACGTGTCCAGCAAGTCCATCTGAGTCTTTCATGTATTGAGAAAAAAAACATTCAAATAACTACATATTCCTTAGCATTCAATATCTACAGTTTAGAAGTGCTTAATTTATTCACTTGTTTTTGTTTGTCATGGTTTCATTTAAGGAAAACTATGTATTCCTCTATGTCTTTATGGAGTTTGTCACAAATTCAGTTTATGTTTTGTCAAGAGCTGGTGGTAGACAGCCGTACCTGATTAAGAATACCGAAGAAATTGTACGGCCTCTTTGGTCCTGGAGTCAGAGTGGCATCCGCACAGACGAAGGAGTAGTTGCCGAAAGGAGTTTTGTGAACGTAGTGAAAAGAACCAACTTTCTGATTAGCTGAGTATTTCCTGGGGAAAATTTTAAAAAGTCTATGTGAGTAACAAGACACTGTGTTATGTGATGCAGCCAGCGGCTCTAATGTAAATAGATTCCTGAGCTAATTTAATGCATTCTAAAGGAAGAAATTATGCTGGCATAGAAGATCGACTTTGTCTGTCTGCCATCTGACCACAACATTACGCATATTAGGGAGATAAAAGATCAATCAGCATTAACAGAAGCAGCATTGTCACATAAAACATAATTTGTGTCAAAAGACATGAGAGTCGGTCTGCTCATGTAGATTCTGCTTCTATTTTGGTTCTCAGGAAGCTCAGACAGCTTGGATTATTGTTAATAAATAGGTCTACTCACAATTCAGAGGCACTGAAGTTACTGTGTGCCCTGATCAACTTCACACTCTGCTTGATGCAATAAGACATCCAGGAGTAGACTCTTCTCTCTCGGCTGGATGCAAATCAGGTATTTACTGTAATATTGTTGACAATTTCATACTCACCCGTAATAATTGTTGATGCTGTCCAGTGAAATAATATTGAAGGCATCTGTCAGAACAAATTAAATAAAGGTGAGATTTAGCACAATATTTACCACACAATAGATAATTGACAAGACGACAGTCTAAAGATTTACTGCTAAGGGCCTAGGGCTATGGCCAAAAATGTTATCACGATAAAAACATTTCATATCATTATTGTTTTCAAGTTTAAAGGCTGATTTTCAAAGAAACAGATGGCTAATTGTGGTCAAACTATTTTTTTATGGTCAAAACATGACTCGTGTCACAAATCTGAGGAAGAATATTCAAAACAATTATGATAAAATCTTTTTTTAACAAATATGCAAGAGTAAAATTAAGTTAAAACTTTTTTCAGTCCCTTTTCTTTAACAAGTTAAATATCTTAATAGAAAATGTGCTAATTCGTTCACGATTCAAATTAATTAAATTAAACTTGTATAAACTTTATTGAACATTTGTTATATTGTTATTGAGAAATATTACAACACGATAATTATCATTTTTGTTTTATTGCCCTGTCCTACAAGTGTCCAGGATGTCTAATGATAAAAATCCCAGTCATGGAGCGACACATGTTTAATCAAGGAATCAGATTTCCTCATGTTACTGCAAGTCTGTTGTTAGAATCGACAATAACAGCAGAACAGCTGTCACAGAAACTCCCAATCCAATATCTAGCTTTCTTTATTTGACAGTTACAAAGTAAGGATATCTTGTTTCAGATTTAATAGCTTGCTATCCAATAACAAGGGTGGGCAGCATTGAAGAGGAGGGGGGGGACTGACTTCCTGTGTAACACTAAAATGCACTACAGTTAATGGATTGTTGTGAAAATCTTAAATTGTACACTCCCTACTCTGGGATGTTTCAGCTGAACCAGTGCGTTTAAAAGGAACATTAAGACGACAAAGTGTTACGGTTAATCACCATGATTTCCACGGATGTCTATCCACTTAGTGCGCTCCATCACACGGGACCTCTTCAGGATGTTGTGGTAGGCCTGCCACTCCACTTCATGCTGGAGGGAACCCACCTTACTCTCTGTTTTAGCATCTGTCAGATCACCTGCAGAGTGGAAGAAAACACAGCTGAGAAACAGTGTGGCTTCGGTGAAGCAGCATATTTATTCTAGGATTGCATTAAAGTGCAGGCCACACCCCAGACAGCCTAATTACATTGCAAGTATATTAAACTAGTTAAAGATGGGGGGATTACTGTACCTGTTGCAAGCACTAGAGCTGGTTTGATCACTTCAATGGTGTCAGTGCAGAACCTTTCAAAATCTGGAATGCGTCTTGGGTCATGAAATCGGCTTATGTGAATGTCAGACACCTTGAAACAGACATAAAAACCAGAAGCAGGGGTAAAACAATAGATTTAAAATGTTCCGAGATCTGGTCTGTCTCAACAGCAACATCTGACTACAATTTACTGAGTTGCTGAGCCACGTTTTGCCTGACAGTGACACACGTCTGTGGTCAGTGACCCCTTTCTGTCAAACATTCAGAGAGTTCAGTGGGTGAACTGACATTGCTCTTTTTTTATAACACTTCAACGCCAAATGTAGATATTCTAATCATTTTACATAGTCTATAAAATTAAAATTTAGACAGATTTTTTTGGTAAATGGCAAGACCTAACAAAGCTAGCTAGTACGACGGAATAAAGCTCACCTGTATAAACCAGAATATATTGCTCAACTCGCCGCCGGGAAATGGTGGAGTACTCCCATCTCCATCACCGACAGTCGGGTGCTGAACGCTCCGTTTAGGGTGCCAAGCCGTGTCATAGCTGTCCAGCACCCAGGAGGTGAAGCACGCCAGGGCCAGTCCGAGGATAACCAGTGCACCGAACAGCTTCAGCATCCTCCTGTAGTGGCGAGAGAGGGGGCTAGCTGCCGCCGTCTGTCCCGGACTGGGGAAAAAAGCTAGCTACTGGTGTAAATAGCTAAGGGCACGAATCACACTAACATTAACTATGCTACAGATATAGTGAACCATTTAGCTACATGGCTAAGATCTCAGACCCAGACCGTTTCTGTCGCTGCCATCGCGGCCACAGGGGATGCATTGAGGTGCGGGGTTCATTCACGGCTCAGTTCAGCTGCCTTCAGAGGCGGAGGAGGTAGCTCAGCAGGTCAGCTAGCAGCTAGCTACCCACCAGCTACCAACACAGCACACTGACAGGTCGGATCGTGAAACGTCACCATCTACTGCGTGGAGGAAGAGCTCCCACTCCGACGGTGTTTCCGCATCGCTATCCTACTGCCCCTGCTATCGCGAGGCTTTGCGCGTTTCGGGAGCTTTGAGTTTTTTCAATCTATTTATTATCATTTCATTGATTTGTTGATGTTGTAATCAACTAAAATATATAGGATAGTTAGATAGTATTAGATTGAGATAGAAGAACTGTCAACAACATGGGAATTCAAAGTAAAACACATTAAGACTAGATATCAAAGAAGCACAAGGCAATTAAATGAAAAGATAAACAAGATTTAAAATCAGTAAAACAAAATAAGGATCAAACTAAGCCCACGTTGAATTACAAAGATTAAACAAGTATATATATATATGCTTATTTGCATAGGTTGAACATGGTAACATGTTAACTACATAAACATGTTTGTAGAGATAGAAGTTGACAAAAAATATGGCTTGATAATGTATGTACTGTATGTATGTATGTATGATATCGATTAGGTAGGTAGGTTTATTGTCACAATATAAGTTATAGGGTGAAATTGAGTTTTGTAACTCACTTCTGCTACAAAGCAGAATTAACATACATTAATAAAGAATCAATTATGAAAAATGGTAAACAGAAATAAACTATCATCACTAGAGCAGTGCTGAGAATGAATTAGAGTTTAAGAGCCTGATAGCTTGGGGGAAAAAACTGCTTTGCTGTCTGGTGGTGCGGCAGAAACTTCTATACTTCTTCCCAGAAGGCAGCAGGGTGAACAGGCTGTGGCTGGGGTGGGTACTGTCCTTTAGTGTGGCACCTCACCTCACCGATATCACTGATGCTGAGGAGATGGGTACCAATGATCTGAGCAGTTTTAATCACCCGCTGCAGAGCCATCCGGTCCTGGGCCCTGCACATCCCATGCCAGTTTGAGATGTTTCCAGTCAGGATGCTTTCTATTGCTCCTCTGTGAAATCTGACAAGAACTTGGCACGGGAATTTGGCCTTCTTACGCTTCCTCAAGAAATACAGTTGTTTCTGAGCTTTCTTTACCAATGGGAAGATGTGAGATGACAATGTCAGGTTCTCTGTGATGCTAAACTCTCAGGATTAACATTAATATTCCCAATTGTATTGCGTTGCATGTTTTGTGTCACTGTGTTGCATGTTTTAATTGCAGTGTACCATAATGATGTCCTGTGTGACATTCACAGTTATTATATATTTCTTTCATTATTGATCAACATGCTTTTCAATTATATTATATTATTATTTATTATATTCATTTTTAAGGTGACTATATAACATTTGTCTAGGGACTACAGATGAAAAATAGCCCTTTGCAGCAATGTGGGCCATGTTTTCTTAGCTTTGTGGATTTGAAAATATTTCCGCCAAACAAAAGAATTCAATTTAGCTTGAGAATATAGAGGATGAAAAAAACAATGCCTTGTTCAATTATCTGTTCGTGCTGTTCATAGCTTATTGTATATAGTACATGTCACATCCACTTAACTCATGTACATAAAAACAACTGCACAAAATATATATTTTTTGTTAATATATCTATGTTTGTACATAGTAGTTTACATCTATTTTATTGAGCTTGTTCTCCTGTTTGATTATGCTTATTCTGTGTATGTACATTGAGCATGTCAAATTCCTAACCTGGCTAATAAACAATAATAGAATGTGATTCTGATTATTCATAAATGTCAATGTAATGGTACTCATGGGAAAGTGGTAAAATTGTGTGTATGTTACTAAATATTGGCTATATTTTTGCAGTTATACTTTTTGAGGCATCTTTATTTTCAGGACTGTTGAGTGGGGGGAATGCTTGTTTGTGGTCAGTGCAAAAAAAGAGGAAACGAAGTCTTTTAAAAGGACCAAGGAACAGAAAATGTCAACTTTGCAAACTAGAGAGTTGCTGATTTTATCGCTGTGTATGCCATCTGTCGCATACACCATCTTTGGCTTAATGCCGCCTCCCAGTGGTCTTTGCGAAAACGTTTTTTTTTCCCGGTGGCCGCGTTCCAAACCAATTAGATAGATTGTGTCCTCAAACACTACAGAGAATACTTGGTTTTAAGATTCATTTTAATAGCTAAACATTTCTATTTCTCATAAAACGGTGTGCATGTGTTATTCGACATGATGTGAAAACACACACTGAACACCATAGACTGTATAGAAAAAGTTGAACACTCGTCTTGCGATTGTGCAGAGCGCGCGCGCCGTTGTTGTAGACTGCGAACGAGCTTTAAAAGACCCCAGTGCGCGCTCCCGAGCTGTTGCGAGGGGCGATTGAATCGGACCCGCGCACGCAGGAAGGCTGATGATCATCACAGAGTCGTCACGTCGGGGATCCGCAGCGACCGATAGAGATGCTGAGGTGACAGGCAGAAGGAGAAAAGGGACGGCACCACTCAGACATATTTCGCCTCCGCTCGCTTATTTCTAACCAGCCGTAGCCGCTTCCTGTGGACGGTTCGCTCGCTATGGGATTCCGCTCAACGTTGTCCCCGCCGCCTCCAAACGTAGAGGATTTTTTGTAACCACACCCGGCTCTTCTTTGGATCAAGGATTGGCAGCAAAAGACCAGAGGTAAGGATCCAGAATCCGGAGGCCTTATGCTCCCACCCCATTCGGCTTCGCCCCTTTCTACCACCCTATACACCCCTTATTTGTCGCTTGCAGCTGCATACATTGACTTTGTTATCCTGCATGATGTTGTCAGTATAGCCTCCTACACGCCAAGCTATATGAGGTTTGCGTTGCCTTTGGACGGCCAGTGTGCGTGGACGCGCCTGAGTAAATCTGCTGTGGCAACCAACTCGCTATGCAACAGCTCTCCACAGTAAAGCCACAGTCAGCCCTCTGCAGGGAGGAGAGGAGGTTTAATTCAGCAGAACAGCATGACAGTAGGCTTGGAAAATGTATTGTGACATTGCTGCACAATGTCACATTCAATTGAAAACAACTTACCAGAGGTATTTTTGTGTGTACGTGTGTGTGCTTGCATTTGTCAAACTCACAATTAGCTCTTAAAATAAAGGATTTGAGGCAGTGTTCATTTAAAGTAATTACCCAAACCAAATACTACTCTTTTAGTAAATGCACGCTTGATCATGAAGGCTTCAGTTGAGTGATTATGCCATATAAACACACACTTCCATCATTGTTTCTTCACACTGGATCAGTTGCATCTATGCAGTGACTTGAGAGGAATCAAAGTTGGAGGGCCTCACTGCGCTGGCTTCTTCTCCAGGCCTTGTCCTGCACATAAAGTTTTCAGACCAGACACTTATTTCATCCAGCAGCAGCCTGACAAGTCCCCTGTCTTGTCTATTGAACCAAACCACACTCGGATTAGGCAGAAAATTAAGTAGACGCATGGTTTATTCTCACTTGAGCCACGTGTTATTGCATATGCGTGCATGGACAACATTATGGCTCAGTACTTATTTGCTTTTTGTCAATATTTATTAACCAAACTACTCCAGAATGCAGCTTTTAAGTGGAGGAGCAGGAGGAGGGATCCTCAAGGGTGGGAGTACTCATTCACATTTTATGATGCTTTTATGTATCCGTAAAACTTACTGCATCCAGCAGACGAAAAAGGGCAGAGGCGACGGCAGTCAGCTGCTGTCAGCTAAATGAAAATGGCACTGCACCATCGTCGCCATGGAGATATAGGGGGGTCAGGAAGTGTGATTCATGATGAGACGGGAGCGAGCTGTCATAGATTGGTTTAATGTTTGGTCCAAGGTCTGTTTCTCCTTTGCTGCTTTTTCTTTATTTTCTTTTTCATTTATGGTTGGTTCCTATGGAGGAGGAGGAGGAAGAGGAGGAGGAAGAACCGTGCCTCAATGTGAGGTGTGAGATTAGTCACAGCGTGTGGCAGCCATGGCTTGTGCATAGTTGTGTGCACTTGTGTAATTTGTGTACGAGCTTGTGTTTGAGTGCATGTGGCTTTAGCTTGTTATATGAAGGCTATGGGCCGACTTGGAGGTAGGGCTCCAGTGTCTTTGCTGCCGCTCTGACTCACTTGGGCTGTTTTTGAGTGATACTAAAACACAAGATGGCTTAAATTTATCCCGACTCTTGACCTAAAAGTATAGGTTCAGTTAGGTTAGGTTAGAAACCTCCTGAAAACATCCGTCCTTTTTCCTAAATCTTCCAGCAGTCAGAAGCTTTTCTTTTTCTCTCATTAACACTGTAAACCATAGACACTGAATGTGGCAAACAGCAGCGGAAAAGGATGCCTCATGCACGATAGCTCTGATGTGATGGAAAAAAGTATTTCAACCCATCAGAGGAGGGAAACACTAGAACGGGATGACCTTGAAGTCATAACACAGGACTCACAGCAGAGGTTATCTAATCAGTGTTTACAGTGACTTAAACTCATCCCTCGGGGTCGAAAGGGCTTTGTACATCATGTTTCTTCTGTGGCGTTGATACTGAGTTCTGTGTTTGTGCCAGTTAGCATAAAATCAAGGAATCCACCAATGTTTTTATAAAAACATCTCTCACTTACTTTATCTGTGTCTACCCTCAGATGGTTCTGGTGGCTGACGCTGGCATAGTTTGTTGCCAAAATAAGACTTTTAGTTAGTTTAGCTTTGGCCAGTAAGGGTTTATTAAAGAGAGGTTCAAACGTGATTCAGTTCAACTCCTGTTTCCTTTGTGGATGGCAATGTTGGTCCACCACAAGAACTAATGGATGGCTTGCCGTGATGGTTTGTACAAACATTTATGCTCTCCTCAGGATGGATTGTGATCCCCTGACTTTTCATCTTAGTGCCATCACAAGCTCAGAATTGATATTTGCCCAAACTTTACTTTCTGTTTAGTGCTAATTAGCAAATGATAGCATGCTAACACGCTAAATGTTGTCCATTGGAATCATTACCTGCTTAATGTCGGAATGTTAGCATTATTTATTTTGAGCAAGTTAGCGTACAGTGGCCTAACAGAGCTGTTAGCATGGCTGCAGACTCTGTATTGTTCATTTGTAAGCACACAATCATTGTTAGATTTTAAGGAAAATTACCGTTTTGTTATAACTTTACAGTTGTTACTTGTTAATAAAAGGCTTGCTGTTCTCACGGTCTCATCCATACTATAATTCACTATAATAATGTGTTTACATGCTTACAAGTTGAAAGACTACTAGAGTATGTCTTAAGCAAAAACATCTCGTCCATTAGTCTATCTGTATATTAGAGCTCCTGAGTCATAACCCTAGGTCCCATTTCATGCTTGTCATTTCACAGTTATATAGTCCAACCATGTTTTGCCCTTTTCCATCTCCCAAACTCATCCCGGTGCATGATGGGATTGATTGCCTCCTTGATGTCGGGATGTCATGCCCTGTAACCAAATAGTGTTTTGAAGGCTGGTTGCATAACCATAGACGCCCGCGCGCCGTGTGCAGAATGATGAATCGAAGTCGGGTTTGCTTTGAGCGTTTGAAGCCAGACTAAAGGAAGTTACCAGCGTATGCTCTCCTGAGAAATGCTTTTTTATGATGTTGTATAATACACGAGTATACACGCAGCTTATCCAGGGGGAACTCCCATTTTAATGTTGTTGTGCAGACAGCAAGGAAGCTTATGGTAAATGGCAATACATTTATTTGTACCGCTTACTAAGTCACCCTTTATTAAGGGTTTGTAAGTTGTAACTAATGGCTTTATTAATGAATAATCTACTAATGCTTTATAGATTAGATATAATCCACAAATAAGAACATCTTTTGACTTGTCAGGTTGCAAAAATGCATCTAGCAGGACTGTTGTCTCTCTAGATCTTTAATTCATTCACCACCTAGAAATACCTGCAGAGTATCTGGACCAAAATAACTGTATAAATTGGCTTTGCAATTGTGTAATAATTAATAAATGTAAATTAGTTTGCAAGCCATTTTACAAACTTTTTTCTTAGGGGCAACTTATCAGAAAGTGGTACAATTTATCTTAAGGTATTGTTGAGAAATTATTGTTGTGAGCCAGGTACAGGTGGTACAGAAGTTTCGGAGACTAATGAAGACTTAACATAGCATAGTTTATTGAAATATTCTCAACAGGTATCAGGCACATTTAAGGATGTGGTCCAAGATAGTATTTGTCAAGTGGTGGGACAGTAACTAGTGGCGGATCATTAGCATAACTGACAAAAAAATTTGCATTTGTGGATTTTGACCTGGGGATACCCGGAAATCTGGTTTTACAATGTAAACTAATTTGAAAGACTCATATTGTCATGAACGGAAGTCATTGTGATACATATTTCTGTAGCCTTGAATTAAGAATCACTTGCTTACAAAATGCCATTATTATAAGCAAATTATTTTATAGACTTTACACAGTTCGGCAGTTCAGTATGATGGACATCAGTGTACTTGTTCAAAATATACACTACTGTATGTGGTAAGATATTGTTTTATATTTCAAACAGCCAGAGCATAATGAAAAATAAGGCAGATTAAAACGATCTCATTATATCTGTGGAAACTCGTATTTTATTTCTGCTCCTTGGCTGTCATACACATAAGATAAATGGCTGGGAAAATGATACTAAGCCTTTTTGTAATTTAAGATGATGGACTTTTGCCTGTGAGTTGGTGGGGTGAGATTGTCTAGAAAGACAACTGCTGGCAGCAGGTGTGGCAGCTGTAGCGATGGTGGAGTCGAGTATCAGAAAGCTGCAGCCATTAAGCCAGGAGTTTAACTCTGCCTGTCCACTGGGGATACTTTCGTGTGTTGTTCAACCAGACCTAAAAGAGAAAAACAGGCCTTTTGCATATTCGAAATCTCGGTGTTCAACAACCGAGAACATTAGCTCAAGATTCTGAAGTTATCAGTTTGTGCAGATGATCCCAAATAATCAGAATTCATCTGATTTCCATGGTCTTAATTCCTCAGCTTCTGAGAGTTTTGTGTCTCTTAGGCTTCCGTAGGGTTCTCCATCAAGGCCCAAATGCCTGGCCCAGTCTGAAGCAGCTGGTCGAGGGGGGAAGCAGTGAGGACAGCGTCCCTGGTCCACAAACGGGATGAGTGGGGGAGCGGAGCAAGCTGACATCCTAAGCGTGCTCTCCCTGGTCAAGGAACGATGGAAAGTGGTAAGTGGCATGTTCTTCAATGACAATAGGCAGTGTGTTTGTGCAGCCCCATCACTGCCTGTCCCTAGCTCACCCTCTATCCCACAAACAACTCATTGTTCATGAAACAATTCTTTCCCCTGCCTACGAGTCCTCCTGCTTATCTCGGAGTATCTCACCTGTGGCTTGGACAGTTTGGGGTCGTGTCTCTCGCTCCAGGTAGGGCTGCTGCAGTATGGGAAATTCAAAAATAGCCTGTATAGCTATTTATGGCAGTGCAGTGTGCTATAGGCAGGAACAGCAGTGTTCCCCGTGGGCCCATGTCTCTCACTGCTGTACCAGCCTGGGTGCCATGTGAGGCTGTTATTCCTAACTGGCAGCTTGGCACCACTTCTTGTCTTCTAAGGAGCAGAGTTACATAAGAACGTTGCAGCTAATCCCACGACTTTAGCTCCTAGTGCAACAGAAGACTGTGTGTGTGTGTGCAAGGAGGACAGTGAAGGACACGTGGGGAATTAGAAGAAATTAAAGCTCTACTAGTACTGAGAGGTGAGAGTGAAACAGCAGGGGGGTGGTTTGAAGGAGCGAAATAAACAAGAGAGTATAGTGGAATGATTCACATACTTCTCTTGGTGTCATATAGAAAAATGTGCAACCATTTTTGCCTTCATCAGTGCAAATGCTATCAGCACCAAGGACAGGAACTATTTACAGGTGAGAAGAACAAGAAGATCAAGAAGAAGAAGAAAAATAAGAAGACGAAGAGATACTTTATAATACCTGTAGCGGAAATTAAATATTTTTCACTCTGTTGTTATTATTACTATACACATACACAGATCCAAAATACACACACGCACAAACAGCTAGCGCTAATTACCTAGTCCCATTTATGTCAGGTAGAACTGAAGAGATCAGCCGATTAATCTTTCTCTTTTGTGATAGTAAACTGAATATTTTGGGGGTTTTCGTATGGTTAGTTGGACAAAACAAGCAATGTGAATAGGCCACCTTAGGCTTTTGAAGATTGTTTGATATAAACCGAAGTCACAAAATAGACCATTGTGAGAAGACTTTAACACTGCTCCTCACCAGGACATTCTACAGCTGCCTGAATCTCTTTCATTGTGTCTTAAAAAAAGACCTCAAGGAGAAAAAATATTTTCTCATTGATTGCGTGGACTATTCTTGATTGTTGGCTCTTTATGACAAATTTGGAAACACTATATAAAACAATAATCTAATCTGCCGGCAGATCAGACTGTGGTTGTACTGGGCAGCTTCCAGATGTGAATATGTGTAACTGTGAGAGTGTGACCAGAGCATTCCTGTAGAAGAGAGCCTTTCTCTCTGTGAAACTTCTCAGAATAATACTACACAAAAATATAAATGCCTAAATTAATTGTATCACATGGTTTTAATTTAAATTTCATGCCCACATTGCCATGGTAACAGTGATGTCACCAGGGGAGACCATCTGATTTTTATATTGACTGACTGACCGATGAAAAACAAAAAAAACAACCAAAAATTATCTTTTGTTAAGCTTCCCACGTGCTATAAATGTACATCTTACTGTCTATGTTGTTCCATCATCTTCCTCTAGGTGAAGAAGATTGGAGGCGGTGGGTTTGGGGAGATCTACGAGGCTTTGGACCTGCTGACACGGATCAGTGTGGCGCTGAAGGTGGAGTCGGCCCAGCAGCCCAAACAGGTGCTCAAGATGGAGGTCGCAGTGCTCAAGAAGCTCCAGGGTGAGTCGAAATGGATGCAGTGTATTTGGTTACATTTTTGGAAATTGATTGATTCTCCCTGTCACCGTGACCTAACGATCCGCCTCAAAAGAGGATACTGCGTGTATCATTAGTATTCTTGGCTGAAAAACAAATCCTTAAGAGAAGGAAAAAAGTTTCTGTCAATAATTTTGTCTGGTTTGATTAAACAAACAAACAAAAGACAAACATGGGAAGAAGGAATCCAGGCAGTGAGATAAACACAGGTTTAGATTTTTTTGCAATGATAGCAGTGTATAATAATCTCTCCCTGTGAGACCAGATAGAGATAATCTGAAAATGCAATTTGGCCCAGCTCACTTTGCTTCAGCCTCTGTGGTGCAAACCAAACCGTCACTCAACAGAGAAATCATTCTGCGTTTCATATTTTGTGTTTTAATTGCGGTTTAAGTAACAGAATTGACAGAGTTCTTGTAGGAGAGAAAGTATACGTTTGTGTGCTGGGACACTTTCAACATCTGACAGCAGAGACAGGATGAACACAAGAGGGCTCCTATAGAGGGGCTTTATAGTTTTACTCCTTTCTCTCTTTTTTAACTGTGTCTTTTCCCTCCCTTCTTCCTTCCTGCTTTTTAACCACTATGGCTTTTTCCTTTCTTCACTCTGAGAGGAAAATCAATGGTCTAGGATCATGTTTGCTGTCTAATGACTGCGGCCTGGGGCATCATGGGTCTGTTGATTCCTGAGGGAACCAGCATGTAATCGGAGATGGGCTGAACTCCAGCCCCCCCAAAACACTGCTGACCCAGCTGTAACAAGTAAACATTAACCCACTGCCTTTTATGAAGGCTAATTGGTCATATCGAGCTGCTAATAGCTGGTTTTGTTTTTGATTTGGATCCTTTTGGAAGTTTATTTTGATTTATTATATAAGAATGTGGTGAAATAAAAATAGTGTATTTTACAGAGAAGTTCTGTTATTAACTGTTTGCATTCACTTGCGTGCTGAAGGATTTGGGGTGTGGCCGCAGTCAAGCTGCCAGTGCAGCAATGTCCTTTGAGACCAGAGCACATGCACACTTGCCGACACACACAAGTACAAACACACAAGGCATTCATGCACATGTGTGGACCCTGTGTTGTGTGCTGTAGCCTATAAATCAGCAGCGTAGTCTTGGTGATGGGAGGGCAGTGAGCTGTCGCGAGTGGAGAGGGAAGGGCAGGGAAATATGAACATAACACATCATCATGATTCACACAGCATGACGCATCTGACGATCAAGTCACGCAGCTGATGTCAGGTGACTGTGAAGTGACCTCTGCTTCTCCTGCCAAAGTAACCTAAAACTCTCTTGTCCTCCTTTATTTCTTAGGTAAAGACCACGTGTGTCGCTTTGTGGGATGTGGCCGCAATGACCGCTTTAATTATGTGGTGATGGAGCTTCAGGTTGGTCTGAATGCAGAGAACTTAATGCCTCATTTTATGTGACACATCAAAGTTGTGCTGAAGCAAGAAATCAGTTAGTGAATTGACAAATAAATGACAGGAAACAGTATTGATAATCCGTTAAATGTTTTTGTAATTTATTAAGCAAAAATGGTAAACGTTTACTGTTTCAATAAAAAGGATTTCCTCATTTTCTCTGTTTTAGATTTATAATTGGGAATTGAATATTTATATGGGATTCAGACAGTTGGTTGGACAAACAAGTAATTTAAAAAAAATGCTGCTGGAAAATTGTGACTGGAATTTTATAAAGTAAATAATCAGAAAATTAGTCAACAGATTAAAGCAAACTATGTTGCTTTAAAAAATAATAACGCATTATTTCTCTTATAGATGAATAGTTCAATTCATAAGCAATAAAATGCACCCTTGCTTAATTATATACATTCAGGGGTTTTGTTGCTTCAGCCTTACTTGGTCTGGTTAGGACTGCTAGCTCAAGGTGGCTAATGTTAGCAAACCTTATAGAGATATTGCTCTGTGACTGAGTCAGTCTGCTGACTTCATGACTCTTCTTCACTTGTGCTGCTGTTACACTATGATTAAGTAATTTCGGTTATGCTATAATTGTCACTTGAGGCCACAGTCGCCGCTGTTCAGCCAAAGTTGCACAAATACAGTTTTACATCAAACCACTTTGAGTCATTGCTCAAGGTTTCACATTAGATTTTTGATAGAGGGAAAGCATGGCTGTTTCTTGTCTAGAATGATTGTAACTTTAAATAAATAATTCTGAATATTCTAAAAATACTGCTACATAATAGCTTGAATAATATAGCTACTAAGATACAAACATTTTAGTAACCTAGATGTACATGGTCACATTGACAATGCTAACAAGGTCCCACAGTTGTTGAGATATTTCATTTAAAACCAAATGCTTCCCTCACCATGGTTCTAGGGGAAATGTCGGGGGACAACCAAAGTCTTTAGGTTCTCTGGGGACCATAAATGTCTGTAAAAATTTGCATGCCAGTCTGATGTTGAGAAATTTCAGTATAGCGGTGGACAGATAGACTGACCAAACAGACATTTACATCTCATGCTGCTAGTATGGCAAAAATGTTTATAGCAACAGTCTCCATCTAGACATTCAGGCAGGACTACTGATCTACAGAGGCATCAAATTAGTTTCAATTACTGCATCTACCACATGATGATAAATTCATGAAGTGTGGTCTGGTTATGATTTATACAACCATACCCACAGGAATGGTACATTTCTGTGTACTGCACTGACTCCCAACTGCACCATGTGTTTAATAAGAGATGATCGGTGCAGCTAAATTTATATATTTTTCTCACTGTTTTCCGTCCACTCACCAGATTTACCTGTCACCACTGTCAAATATGACACCCAGTAAAACCTTTAATAGTGATTTTATTTGTTTAGATACTATGTTTGTTCCCAAAAGTGAACTAGATAAATACTTTTAGTATTTTTGGCCCTTTATGATATGTTTGTGAGGACAATCAGAGGACCTGGGAATTTATCAGATTTTGTTTAACTTTCCCACTTTGCTTACTGATCTTGTACATGTTTTCCTTCAGGGTCGTAACCTGGCTGACCTGAGGAGGAGTATGACCAGGGGAACCTTCAGTATCAGCACCACCCTGCGTCTGGGGCGCCAGATCCTGGAGGCCATAGAGAGCATCCACTCTGTGGGCTTCCTGCATCGTGACATAAAACCAGTGAGTCACACATAGCTGGATTCAGCAGAGGATATTTTCTGCTTGGTTCTCTTTTCATTTCCTAGCACTTATGCTCTTTCTATATATTCCCGACACAGGAGAATATATCTATTGTCTGTCTTTGTGACTTTTTATTGGCTGCTAGTTTTGTTGTATTATTTCTTTTTTTGAGTGTTGCACTTACAGTAAGTTGGCTCACAATGAGTGATGGCTAAGTGCCCAAACTGTTGGAGAATGTAAATATCTTCTGTCTTCTGAGCTGCTTTAATAAATTATATTCCACCATAAGAACACATTTATGCCCCCTAAGCTATGTGAATATAAGTAAGTAAAGTTTTAATGTGATTGTGTTCTCACATAATTGATTATATTATGCTTTTAACCGTTCCATCATGTTTTTGTACTTCAGTCCAATTTCGCAATGGGCCGCTTTCCGAGTACCTGCAGAACCTGCTACATGCTGGACTTTGGTTTAGCTCGCCAGTTCACCAACTCCTGCCAGGAGGTCCGACCTGTAAGTGCCCTCCTCTGTTACTCGGTATAAACTGAGCATAACTGGCGTGCCATTAACAATGGATCAAATTATTATGTCTAATGGAAAAAGTGTCAACCACAGAGATGTTTTTTAGCGTCTTCAAGTTATTTGTTTTGGTTTTTCAGCCCAGAAATTTACCATTTTCTTTCAGTCTCACTGCTCTTATCACCCTAGTTTACAACAACAGCAGATGGCTGTTTTTAGCTTAAAAAAGCTCTGATAAACCGACTGGACCCGGCTTGCCCAGCACCAAATTTAGCGACGGATTTAGCAGCTAAAAGCCTGATAAACTGAGCTAAAAGAGATTGAATATTGGACTTACATTCATCAAAGATGTTAAATAAACCAACTGATACAAAAATAAGTAGTTTCTCTTAATTTTTGTTATATTGGACTGAAAATCCATAATTAGATTACATTTATATTAGCATTTAATGGCTGTTTCTGTCTTTGTCAGCCCCGTCCAGTGGCAGGGTTTAGGGGAACTGTCCGCTATGCATCTGTCAATGCACACAAGAATAAGGTCAGTCACTATCTGCCCTGTGTGGGAGCTCTTGTGTCGTCTGTGATGTTGTCCTACATGTGCGTCTATTCATGTGCTAAACACAACTTTCTCTTTTAGGTCATGAAATATTATTGATTATTGTTAACTCAAACCTTGTGTAATTATGCAGGAGATGGGTCGTCATGATGACCTGTGGTCTCTCTTCTATATGCTGGTGGAGTTTCTGGTCGGTCAGTTGCCTTGGAGGAAGATCAAGGACAAAGTAAGGACAACCAATAATTATTGTCCTTCACGGAAACTATACAGCCCTGTCCATGTGGCTTTAAGTGATGAGATTTGACTGGTGTATGTGTTTGTTCATTCCTAGGAACATGTGGGGAAGCTAAAGGACACTTATGACCATCGTCTGATGCTGAAACACCTACCAGCAGAGTTTGGTGTGTTCTTGGAACACATCTCCAGCCTTGACTATTTCACCAAGCCTGACTACCAGGTGACACAGAGGTCTCATTGGGATTTAAGAAAAATAATGAAAGTTTATCTCACTAGATAGAAGGGCTGTTTTCAGCAAATACAGTTTGATATTTCTCCTAAATAAAGTGAGCAGATCTAGAAAGGTCTCCTTAAGTTGCTATGTGTTATGTGCCTGTCTTTAAGCACCGTGTGTTTGAAACCCATCTTCTGTGGCCTTTGAGGCATCTCACTGAGTAAAAACTCACAAAAACGTTTATTTTGTATTTTTGTGTTGTTATAGCTGCTGATGTCAGTGTTTGACAACAGCATGAAAACCTACAATGTTGTGGAGAACGACCCTTATGACTGGGAGCGGACCGGTACAGATGGCACTTTGACAATCAGTGCCACTGCCACGACGCCACAACATCACACCCGCCTCACTCCGGCACACATGGGGTATGTTTGTTGAAAGAAATACACTTAATTCAGGAATTACACATGTTGACATTGTACACCTGCCTCTGAATGGTTACCTTTTATAGTTGTAAACGTAAAGTAATGTTTGAAACTTGTGTTGCCCCAGTATGGCGAATGCCTCCTTGATCCCTGGTGACCTGCTGAGGGAAAACACTGACGAGGTCCTGCAAGACGAGCAGCTCAGTGATGTGGAGAACAACCCAGCCCCAGAGCGCCTGCCGGGCTCTCCGCTCCACCCACACCGCAACCAGGAAGCTGATGTCTGGGAGGAGCTGGATCGCAACCGTAACCGCATCAGGACGGGAGTCTGGAAGGTAGACGTTGGTGTAGTTTTATCACTTCAAGTGCTCTCACTCTTGATACCTCAGTTTACATCCAGGTTCCACAGGTTAGTTAGTCACTAATCAATCACTAACAAAACTTACTGGTTTCCATAGGCATCAACTGAGGAGGAACACAGCAACAACCAGGGTAACCAAGGACACCAGAGCCCTTATGCTGGGCCAAGCCTGGGATCCCCAGTCAAACTGCACCCTGAGGTGGTGGCTTCAGATCGCGATGCCCCTCTACTAAGGAAGCTCCGCAACATTCACAGTTTTGAGCTAGAGAGGAGGCTTGGCCTAGAGTCCAAGCCTAGTCCAGAGCGTTTCCTGGAGGGCTGGTATGTCTGTCAAGTAACTGATATGTTTTTTTCAAAATTTTCCGTTGGACATAGCAGAGAGTTGATTGTTTGCATCTATCTTGCGTCTGTTTTAGTTCCCCAAAACAGCAGATTGGCACCCAGCACCAGGAGAAGGACGTTGACGGGCCTGCAGTCATCCCAGTAACTCAGGGTCAAGCAGCCGGGGAGCGTCCTGATAGGGTCTGGCACTATGATGAGGAGTTCCGGTCTGGTGGTGGTTCTCCTAAGCCGGTATCCTGTGGATCTTTGGAGCAGGGAGAGGGGGCTGTCAGTAGCGGGGGCTTTGTGGCCCTCAATCTGAGCTCTGGGAGGCAGGACATTGACTCAAGGGAATGGGTAATGGTTGAGCGGCCCAGTGGCTCTCCAGGAGCCAAGGCTACCACCAGCCCTTCGGAGGAGGATGGGGAGCTGGAAGTGCTCCAGCCAGGGGAACAGTCTCCTGGATGGGAAAAGGGCAGCCCTAGTCCCAACCCTGGAAAAGCTAAACAAGAAAGCATGGCTTCCAACAAGGGAGGTGCAAAAGTGGACAAGTTGGAACTTAGTGTGGGCCCTGCAGGGGCTCTGCCCCCCGTAACTCCAACCAGCCCAGCTGAAGCTCTGGCTGAGGGAGTTCTCACTCAGGTAAGCCCTTTCATTTGAAGACCAACTCACAACATGGCATACATGGTACTGACTGTAGTCAGCATTTTACAATGTTAAAAAGCTGTACAGAGTCAGAGTTCTAGCTAAATAGAACATCAATGCTAATATCATAGATCCACCAGCTGCATCTTGGTGTAGTGTGAAGTTAGATGTTACTGCTTCGCTTCTTTGCTTGTGTTTATTTGTTAGAAAAACATTTTTGTGTCACAACTGCAGAGCTTTTTATCAGATCGCAGCATGGGGAAAAGGAGAGCTTATGGCTTTGAAATGCACTTTGATTTGCGTAAGATATCATGCATTATTTTTTCTTATTTTCAGACATTTGGAATGTCTTTGGTTGCTATTATTTACTTCACAAGTGGAATTATTTATTTCCAAAATATGCTTTGGTTTGCTGAGTTTAATTAATTTTTTGCTCGATTGCTATTTATTACCTTCAAATAGCCCACCGAGTCGAATTTCAATATCCTGCTCAATCTACAAGATCAACATAAATCCCTTTTACTTAATTTGTAGAACAGCTTTTTTCACTACAAGAGAAATAACTATCCCCTCACTCTCTCCTACAACCAGAACAACTGGTTGAAAATGTGCACTGCCTTCCAAAAATCGACCTACCTCGCCTCTTTCTTCCTTCCCTTAGATTGTCCCCTTATCTTTATAATCCCCCCGTCGCTTTACCTTAACAACTCGACATCGTGCTCCCGACTGGTGCAACCGGCTTGTCCTACCTCACCATACTTCCTCCATCTTCTCACTCCCTCACCAATCTCACAACCCCTCCTCTTTCCACCCCCCACTTCTCTCCTTCCCGTCTCTTAGCTCCCCACCTCTCCTCCGTCCCTGCCTGAGGAGGTTGCGGTCCGGACATCCAGCCCCATCCCTCTGCGCTCTCCTAGCCCTCACACTCTCCTGACCACCTTGTCGGACCCGCTGCACCTGCGCCAGCCACCGAGCATGAGGCGCAGCCTATCCGTTGACCAGCAGCAGCAGGAGCGCACTTCCTCTTCCTCCTGCCACGCCTCCCTACCACTACCACCAAACCCTGCCCCTGGCACCCGCTCTCCCAGTCGCAGGAAACTGCCAGCCATCCCGGCGGGTGCAGCCAACACCAAGTTTCCCTCTGTCATACGCATCACCCGTGCCCAGCTTCAACAGGTGATGAGCCCATCACAATCCCGTTAAAAACCAGACCTCCATTCAGCTTCCTCTGCATCAGTAGCAATACACCGGCTTTCATTTTTGTTCTTTCTTTTTTTTTGTTTAAGTTGCTTATTTTGGCTTCTTTGTTCAGTCGGCTTGCTTTTTTGTGTTGTCGTTAGGCAGCTCTCTCCAGAAACCATGAGGGTCATTGTGAAGGCCAGGCAGAGCATGGGTCAGATGTGTCCTTGTGTCTGGACATGTGTTCTTGTGATCTGAATAGGGGTGTGTGTTTGTCTGATTGTGGCATGTATGTTTGGAATGTCGAGTCATGACTACAGGTTGCATGGTCTCTTTTGTTTCAGATCGTCTTTGTCCTCTCTATCTTTCTCTTTCTCTCTCTCTCCCTGTATTTGTTCCTCACCCTCTCTTCGCTGAAGCCCCCTGCGAAGTTGCGTGAACGTTTCCTGTCCTACTTGCTGGTTTAGTACTCACAGCTTGACTGACACTGCCATAGCACTTGTGTGTTTCGGTCTGATAATGGTAGCTATGGTATTGCATGCTGTTGCCAAACTAATCACCATTTATTACCCCATATTATACAATTCTTCCCTTTTCAAACATCTGTATCAGGCTCTTGCTACAGAACTACAGCACAACTCGACATGTTGTAGTCTATCAGCAACAGGCCTTTGACAATTAGAATATTATTCCCATTTTAGTGAAAATTATTTTTTTATTAACATCTCTGTGTCTTTCTCTTTCCTCCCATGTCTCCACCTCCCCCTCCCCTCTAGTTGACAGCTCAGCGTCCCTCTGTGCTTTCCTCCCAGTCAGGATCAGACAGTGCCCCACAGTGCCTCCTGCTGGAGAGGCATGGTGAAGCTGAAATTGAGGCTCAGCAGGTCCAGGAGCGCACAGCAGACATCAGTTCCCCCCAGGACCATGTACTCACCCATCCAGGGACACCCACAGACCCCCTGGCTGAGATGCTGGTCAATGGAAACAACCACGCCAAAGCTCAAAGCCCTGTGCCAAGCCGTGTGTCTTCCCCACGCTCCCCACGTTCTCCACACTCGCCTCCTCCATGCTCACCTTCCTCCCCACGCTCTCCACGCTCCCCTCACAGTGCTGTGATTGCCAATGGCCACTTCTCCCCTCCTGTAAACGGCCAAAAGGATTTAAGTAACGGAGTATTCGCCAAGCTGAAAGACTCTGAGAATGATTATGGCCACACTCCCTGTACCACAGAGCCTCAGCTAAGGCAGGAAGAGAGCAGAGAAGTGAACCAGGCACCAGATGACACCAGTGGCCCGGCCTCCTCCCCGGCTGCTCCCCGTAAGGACCCCAGCCGGAGGCAAAGTCGCATCCCAGTCCTGGAGCCTTCCAGATTGCTGGAGCTCCCTCCTCCAGGGTCTGCGAAGGAGAAGCTCCTGCAGAAGAAAGCAAGCCACCAGGGCCTGGTCCCCTCTCCCACTGCCTCGCCATCCCTCTCTGATAGGCGTGGCCCCATGGTGGCCTCCCTTGCCAGGGACCCACTGTCCTCCACCTCTGACCGCTCTCAGGAAGAGGACTCTCTTATGGGGTCCCATTCAGACCGTCAGGGAGACGATGCTCCTTCCCTGTCCTCCTCCTCCAGCCCTCTGTCCCGAAAGAGCAGAATCCCTCGTCCTGTTCATTCAGCTTCTTCCGCTGAGCAGCTGGCTGCCCAATTCCTGCCACGCCCACCTCCTGGAAAGCCACCTTGCCGCCCCACAGTGGAGGGCAGGTAATATTTTGCTTTCATGGATTAAAAATTGATTAATTACCCAAACCATTATTGTTTTCTAGACTGATAATGAACATTATGAAAGAAAAAGCATGCACGAAAATGCATTAAATTGACTTTGCTGGTTGATTCTTTTGTACATTATGGAAAAGTCGTTATTTGCTTTCTTGCTGATAGTGAGATGAGACGATTGATATCACTCTCGTGTCTGTATGCTAAATATAAAGCAAGAGCCAGCTGGTGATTAGCTTAGCTTAGCACAAACACTAAAGCAGGGGGAAAAAGCTAGCTTGGCTCTGGCCAAAGCTATAAGAAAATCTGCCAAGTAATGCGTTGTATTTTGTTTGTTTAATTTGTACTGTGCTGGAACTATTCCTTGGTTCTTCAAAGCCCAGGAAAATACCTTTAAAAACATATTTCTTGTATTTACATTTCTGTCTAGCCATCTGCTGACTGGCTTAGCTTTGGAAACTGACATGGATCCTCTCGTCTAATCTGCAACAAATTTGATTCATCATATCACATTCATCACAGTTTGCTTTGAAATGTACGACTTGGCTGTTATTCATAACCTGCCGTGCTTTTTGTAACCACCTAGGCTTAGGCGTTACCGCATTCGAGCTGGCAGCAACAGTGACTCAGACCTCCTGACATGCCTTGCCCAGCTGATGCATGGTTCCCGAAGCTCCCCCCTTCACCACCGCTCCTCAGCTCAACATGGGGGCTCCAGGATGGGCATCTGCAGCCTGACAAGCTCTCCGCACCACCACCGCAGCTCTAGCGCATCCCCACGCAGCACCTCCTCCCTGCAGCGCTCCGTCAGCTCCTCGCCCTCCCGCCACGAGCACCGTGGCGGCGGGGGAGGGGGCTGCCTGGGCCGCAGCCGCTCACCTCCAAGCTTTTCTGGCTCGCCACCTCCCCGCCGCTTCTACCCTCACCACCAGGAGACTTGCTGCAGCCGCCAGGCCCGCACAAGCCCATTCCACCTGCCCAGGGGGAAAGTCTGCAGCCGAGAGGGCAAGTGCTCCAGCAAGTTGAGCAGATAGTTGCCCAGAAAGTTGCGCTGCCACAGCAGAGGACGGGAAGACTCCAATTATGATAGGGTGGACCGCAGTCAGGATAAAAGCCTGAGTCTTCCTGTATAATTAAAAAAACATCTTGTTTCCCCGTTTTCGCTGTCCATCTGAAACTTATATTTGTCTCGTCATTTCCCACTGTTCTCTTCACTGCTTCTATTTGCACACATGGTTTTTTATTCATTTATGTGCCCAGCTTTAAAGGAGCACTCCAGCGATTTAGTATTGCACATCTATAAAGTTGCTTTACTTGTGAGAGACAGACTTGAAAAAGAATGAAGCTCAGATATCCGAACCTTTAGTCTGCTAAGCTCCAAAAATGCTGGCTCCTACAACTCCCATAATGCAACAAAACTGCGTCTTTCATCACGTCCCCTCTGTCTTGTAAGTGCCCACTTTTTTAAAACCCCACGTCTCCAGTTTGTAAAGACGGCTAAAGGCGGGTAAACTGACCTTTATGTGTTAAAATCTGTGGAATGCCCTTTTATGATATGACAGGCTATGTTGACATATCAGGATCCTCATTTTATTCATATTATCATGTTGTAGAGCAAAATAATATAGCTGTAAAATGTAGACAGTGATTTTCTAATGCAGGCAGAACTATAATACATAATCAATAGTTGGTTGGGCCAGTGGGCACATAAATAAATCAGTTTCCTGTTTATTCATCTTCATCCATCCTGCACCACCACATAATTTAACTTATTTATCCTTAGTATTAATGCACTTGATTATTCTGATGGAGTATCAGTTTAGCTGATCACAACCTAATTAAATATTGGCCCGGGGTTGACTCAGTTGTCTTCTCTGTATTTGGAGATGGCAGGCAGGTTATAATATTTACTTTATGCTAATAATGTATAAGCATAAAGCCAGAATTTGTGTACAGTTGTATTTATTGAGATATTTATTTTGATGCTCAGCGATGCTTAGGACTCCTACCCTCTTCTGTGTGATGGTGTATGTATGGTTTTGTGTCACTCACATTAGTTTTTAAATGTTTAATCAAAGGGTTCACTCCAAAGTGACCCTTTTATACAATCAATCATGTAAAGTGCGTGAGGACACACACCTTTTTGTGCCTACTGTGTTGCTAAGAGGGAATCAAAATGTACCCTGAAGGAAGGGATTACAAGTTAGGCTTGTGACAACTCCTTTTTAGAGCTGAAGGCATTGATGAAACGTGTGTTTTCCAGTAGTGGTAGCTGTAGTAGCAGTAGTAAGCTTAAACAACACAAGGTACATTACTGATGAGTAATGTTCAGACAGATTTTTGTCTCAGCGTGTGCCTTGGCACTTTGGGCAGCTCAAGGATTCACTTTGGTTTATTTGTAATTAGAAAAAAAGGAGCCAAAAACAAACTTGTGCCAGCCGTTATAAGACGACCCTTTTTACCAGTATTCTTTTATGTAGAAAAGGTAGCAACACAAATGTTTATAAATCAAACACAATTTGAACAGCAGTTTACTTGATGACAGAGTAGCTATTATTTGTAATAACGAAAAGGAACTATTTCAAGTGACACCCGACCTAACTGTCCTGTACGCCAGGTCAGCGTTGGAGATAAAACGTTAAAGAAATGTGAATTTCAGACCTCAAACAACATTTTGTCAAATGTTATTGAAAATGGAGGCCATATGTACATATATTTCTCACACCAAAATGACGTTCCATGCTTCCATGTGCGAGAATGTTTTGGTAATTTTTATTTTTTTCTCCTGAGCCAGAGAATAACGACACAGTATGTGCACAAGGCAAATAATTAGAGTATTTGTTTGTGTTTAATTTAGTTAGGATTCCTCACTGAAACTCTGCTCCACAACCTCCTCCCACTCCTCTGCTTGTAAGATACTGTAAAATAACTCCAGCTTCCTCCCAATGCTACGCTTTGCATGCTCAACACAGAGAAAAAAAAATCTGAATCAACTACTGAGTAAAGAAGCTGCATACAGCTTCCCCTCACACAGCATCTATCTTGTGAAGATTTAAACTTGGTAGTTACTTCATTACCTGCTGGGTGAGCTGTTTTAATTTCTGTGAATCTGCGTATTTTCTCTGACCCACCTTTCACTGATCCTCTCCCCCACCTGTTGACGAGTTTTCTGCGCTTCCTGCACTGACTTGGGATGATTGCTGTTGCAATATAGACCAACTACCTGATATAATGCACAGAAGAATTACCAGAAAGAAAAGAAAAAAGGAGAATAGACTGTGCTGTGTTTTAAGCACTTGTAGGAAACAGTTGCAGTTGAAAGATGCACACATGGAGAATGGAAAAAAAAATCACATTGCCAAATATTTTGATAAATTTTGCAGATGTGGTTTGACTAGATAAATATTGGAGTGCATAAAGATTGAATGGGCGAAATTGCTTTGTAGATATGAAATGTGCTGTTTCATTTGACTCCTGCAGATCTTGCAGATACCTACGCTAGCCTCGCGGAGCAGCTATGATGACTCATCCTGAAGGCAGACAGTGTTCAGTCAGTCAGTCGCCTTAATGTATCTTCTCTGCCCCTCTGTGCGTAGCGAGGGATGACTGAGCCTTGTCTGTGTTGGAGATCATTCCACTCTTAGGCCAAGCCAAGCCTTCCTATCACTTCTCTCCTGCCTGTGAATGGCATGTACGACCATGCCAGTCAGCGTGGTGAATATATTCCAGCTGAAATCAGTGCTGTCAGACTCTTTTGCTTACAAAGCTGTGTTTCGACTGAAGAGCTCCCTGTTTTTCTGTGAGAATGCGTGGGCCTTTTATTGATTGACTGGAAAATTTCAGGGTTCAGTATTCAAGGTGTGTTTGTTAGGGTGATAAGTGTATGCTCTCAAACAGGGG
>JAPMOB010210249.1:0-30358 GCA_029875015.1 Lepomis gibbosus | reverse complement strand
TGTGTATATATATGTGTATATATATATATATATATATATGTGTGTGTATATATTACCAATTTTAAGACTGAAAAGTTAGACATCCTCAAGTTTTTCTGAGAACCACTGTCAATTGCTGAGAAAAAAAGAGAAAACATAGCTCAGTAGGCCTTTTTTACAAAGATACTTGGCATGTCACAGTATGGGTCCTGGTATTGTACATGTCACACTACCATGGCTTACTGGGCCACTAGAGTAGAAGCCATCTTTAGTGTTATTAGCATTGTTAGTAACACCTGTGATTTTCCTGCTAGGACAAGTCACAATGTCTTCTTTTAAAAAAGGCCTATATAGCAAGCATTTAGGTAAACAGTTAATTTTCACAATAAAAAGCACAGGAATCCTATTGGAGTAAAGGTTTAGAGGTTGAAGCTGTCGCTCAGTCAGTCATATTTCTTTTAGCTACACTAGCAGCATAGTCAGTCTCTTTGGTCCAGATTGCGTATTCACGTCACTATGTATGCATTTTCCATGATTAATATGTCAAAAGCTGTCAAAATGCTGTGACTTTATTTTGTCAGTTATTTTAGTCCATAAGTGTGTAAGCGATCCACCAGTAATATGCCCTGAACGCCTCCTTTTTGTCCATTCTCTACGTCATTATTCAACCTTATGATTCAGTCGATTTGCAGTATGATAGTACTGATAATAATGCTTAGAATCACTTGCATAAACTTTTGTCAGTCACCAGAATTTGATTTCCCCATGTGAGTCCTAATGATGCAGGATGACATCACAAAACACACAAAAACTGTACAATCAACAAGTTACCTGTCAGTCTGTAAAAAGCCAGTGTGAACAGGAACCGGACCAGAACTAAAATACAACACAGTATAACTGTTTTCCCTTGGTCTGGACCAAATTAACCGAACTACAGGCGTGAAAGCTCTTTTAGTGATCCCCTTAGATTTTCTTATAATGCCACCAGCAGCATGTTTTTACTTATCCAGTGACATATCTGAACATGTACTCAATGGACTGTACATTTTGCACAGATATTCATGCTCCCTAGAAGACAGATTCAAATGCCTTAAGTGACCCCCTGACTTTTCCACTTGTGCCACAATGAGGTTGACATTTTTGTTTTTGAGTCTCGAGAACTATTGGATGAATTGCCATGAATTGTACCTACCCCTAACACTGGCCTACTAAATGCTAAACTAAGACAGCGAACACAAGAAACCTTGAACCTGTACATCAGCATGTTAACTGTAAGCATGTTAACATATTTACATTAGCATTAAGCTCAAGGCACTGGTATGCATAAGAAGGCTTCAGCCTCACAGAGCCACTGGCATGGCTGTAGATTTTTCTGCCAATTAAACAGTCTCATGATTTCACTCCTCTGCTATCTGTCACTTACTGTAAGTATAACTCAGCCAGTTACAGTAAGACACAGTCAAGAGCTCAGAGGAAAAGTGAGAGGGCTAAATGATTTTCTTTGAAAAAGTCTGTGCCAGACCTTGTGCCTTTCACACAGCCTGCTGGCTTTAATGAAGGGATGAAAACAAGCCGTGGTCTCCAGAACCTTTTGTATCCGGCTGCTCTGCACTCGCTGTCCCTCTGCCAAACTCTCAAAACCATCCACCAAAGATGGAGAGGAACATTCGAGTTGCAGCCCCGACTCAAAGCAGGCTCTGAGACGACCGGATTAACAGCCAGACAGAAAAATTCAGAGGTGGTCATGAGAGAGCTAACAACTCGTCACCGCATTAAGTAACTGGTTCCAGCAGGAATCAGCGGGTTTGCTTGTTTCACTGTGAGGAAGTTCTGCAGACAGTGTTGACTGATGTGCAACCTTTACTTTATTCACCATATGTATGTTGTGACTGGGAACATATACACAGTTCTGCCTCATCTCACTAGAACCATTAGTCTTCTCGCCCTACAGCTGTAACTGGTATTTACTTTTTTCGTTTCAAATGACATCATGTAACTACAGTCAGGTCCCGCATCTGTTGGCGACTAAAGACTTTTGGAGCCAAAATCTTAAAAGTATACTCCACTAATGACAAAAAACAGATCCAGAATGTAAGACAGAGCTCTGTTAGCAATTTACAAATTAGTGCATGAATATGTGCACGTACAAACTTCTATGCAAACTTTTATACCTTAGCTAGAAAACGGGTTGAATGGAAAGTTTAAAGATGTCACATTTCCACTTTCAAGCTTCCAAAAAGAGGTGACAAAAAAAACATTCTGAAATATTAGCTTGATGTATGAATATTGAAAAATCTCGTGCTGGCAAGACAGGAAATCCAGTGAGAGCTCATAAATCTTTCCACAAGGTTTTCAGGTTAATCGTAGTCGAGGGCATGTATGATGGATGAGGACTTGGAGGTAAAGTGTAAATAAGTTTTTGCTGTGGAGTTTCTCAGATCTACCTTTGACTGTCAGGTAGTTTATGGATATTTATTGTCTTTAGCGTTTTAGGAAGCAGAGGGAAATAATTTACTGTTACTGCTAACTAACCGATACTTCTAAGTAATTATTTACAGTTTTAGCACATGGTCTGTGCAAGGATTTCAGAGCTACTGAAACTATTTGCTAACCTATGCCTCCCCTTAGACACGACTTCTACGTTTTTACACGACACATGCAGTTTACAGTGATAAAGGTGGCTGAATTACCAGTAATTTTTTTAAGATTGGTTCCTTGATTTACAACAGCAAACCGCAGAGAAATAGCAGGCTCGTTTCTAGCTGGCAAGTGTTGATTTTGCAGTGGAGGAAAGGGAAGATATGCATTTAATTGAGCCATTAGGCGGCTTTATGTTGTAACACACCGGCCTGATCGATGAGCAAAACTGACAGCTGTGGGTCTGCTAAAGGGGGAAAAGTCAGACGATCTGAAGAAAAGCTAACAGTGGGAGCCTACTTATATTTGTGGTGACAGAGTGCATTGTCTTTCTTTTCTGAAGAAATGCACAACAATGAGCAAAAATTTTCTTATGTCATAAATAAGCGTATTATTGTCCTAAAGAAACTAACCATTAAATGCAACCTCCCTTTGAAACCTTTTGAGGAAGCCAAATCAGAGTGGAGGATTAAATGTGGTGTGTGGGCCTTAGAAATTCGTGTCCCTTTCAGGATGAATTGTAATAATTTTGATTATCCCTCAACTTTTTCTCTAATGCTATCATAAAAATGTAGCATTTAGCATAAAGCACCTCAGTGTACAACCAGAGTTTTTATGCTGATAAGTGCTTCTGAGCTTTGTATTTAAGTATTTACAAATTTGAGCATTATGCTGACAGAACCAATATGAAACAACCGCTGGTGGGGTGTTTTAGGATAAAACACAGAATGTATGTTCCAGTTACCCTCGAATGATCATGTCAGAGAGAGATTCTGGGGAAAAAAACAAAAAGAGCACCCACAAGAAAACCAGTTGATTATTTTTTCCGACGTACACGTCACTTCATTTGAGTGTTTTGTTGGTTTTGGAGCACAACATGTTTCGAAATCAGTGCCCAGCAACAAATTATATTTATGATGTCTGGATTAATCACATTTCAGCCATTTCATAGCTGCTGCAACATGAGGAAAAAGTTAGGGCTGTTTGACGGTTTAGTTTTCAGAAAGGATAGTGCCCAAGTTAAAAACTTCAGAAAATAATGTAAATGTCCTACAGGAGTCTTGAGGAGGAATCAGGACATGTATGAAACACAAACCGAAACCATGTTATTGTCACAGTGCATCCACCTGTTAGCATTACTCATGACTATGAGCTGCAATTCCCAAGATGAAAGAAAGCTGATTGAGGAACAGGAAACGGAGTCAGGGGGAGGAAGAGTCCCGGCCAAGGTTTGCTGCGGCAGCTTGGCCTGGAGATCTAAGTCACAGGTTAATAAGTAGGCCTACATGAACAGAAAGTCTGCATGCAGACAGGTATGAGGTCAGTATTTCCGCGCAACCGACTGCTTGTTGATCTCTCTGGTGTATGTTGGGGAAAACAGTTTGCTGCTCTGGACTTAATAAAACTGAAAGTGATGACTTCAAGATGGACAATGAAAAATGAAGAATAGGTTAATCGGTTGGATTTAAAAACTAGTCAGGGTTTTCAGGTGAATGAAGGCAAATACTGTACAGCTAAGTGTTTTTCCACATTAACTGACCAGTAGGCAAAGGTATGACTATTCGCGTTGCAAATTAATTTAACAAGCACAAATTAACGCAGCGTGTTTCAGCACCAAGAAGTTGACAGTAAAATCAGTCAGGGGGGAACCAAAATGTTTTCTTTATAAACAGTTCCTGCATGGGGAGAACATGTTAAAGAACTAAAATAGCAAAACCAACAAAAACACAAAGAATAATTCCTCAAATGTGAACCAGCTGTTCAGAGTGTGAACGCTCTCCCTTCTGCCTCTGCTTGTTACTTCCACACACTGAAGAATTTGCACAAAAGCTAAATAGTTTCAATATTTTACACCCAAAGCCCTGGGGAAGAGTCACATGGGAGGGCTGCATGTAAACCAGAGTTGCCAGATTGGGTGGACTTTTTATTTAATTTGGAGGCTAAAGAATTTTTTGGGCGGGTTGGAATGCTTCGGGTTAGTTTGGCCAAATTCAAATAAAAAGGCCCCTCAAATCACCTGAATAGTATGATTGAGACTAACAGGGCACACCAATGACTGATAACTGATGACTGTCAAAATCACTTCAGCTATTCCAATCATTATATTGTCAAAGCTCCGTGATGAAAGACTTCTCTCTGGGTTCTGATTGGGCCTAGCAGGCCTGGGCAGCCTTAGACTCATTTCGTCTTAATTTCTTTTAGCAGATGATGGATTCTAATTAAGTTGCTTTACTTTCCAACTCACAAAAATCACATTGTATTGAAGGATTTTAGATTTTTACATCCTCTAAAATATCAGCCTGCCAAACTCTGAGACAAAAAAAGTTTTCTTCAATCACCATTTGTAGCCATGCTAACAAAGGCTATGGATGGCAATGTCAGTTGGTCCTCCGCTTTGGTTCAGAGTGACATATCTCAACAAATGTTTTGATGGATTGCCATGAAATTTGGTACAGATATTAATGTTTTCCAGAGGATGAATCCTAATGACATAGGGTATCCCCTGAATGTTCCTTTAGCACCACCAGCAGGTCAAAGGTTTCAGTTATCTGGTCAAAATATTAATTTGTCCAATTCTTTATTTAAGAAATGCCTGCCAAAATAATGAAATTTCCATCGGCCCCTGCTGTACGCCACTCTGCGTTAGCGTTATTTAATTGCTAGCACTGTGTTTGAGAACATAATACCTGATAAACATCTGCATGTTAGCATTTAGTTCAAAGTACCGCTGTGCTGAAGTACAGTTTCAAAGAGCCAGCATGGCTGTAGACTCTTGGTTTTGATTATACTAGAAGAGGGATTTGTCTCGTACTTGCCTTTTTCAATGCTCTAATAAAGAGAGAAAGAACAGGATAAAAATAATTCTCTGATACTGAGTGTATGTGAGAAATAATAAGGTCCATATTGGCTTAAAATTTATTTAAGTGGAAATTCAAACATCTGCAAATCCATGACAACTGGGACAGAGGAAGAATGTGTAATACAATTGAAATCTCCAAAACAGCTTCTAAATGGACCTTGTGGTTAGATTGTTTCGTCAACTACTGTGTGTGTACTGTGGTAGTCACAAAAACCTCTCCTCTCAGCTAGATCTTGACCTCAGCCAAAACCAAAGTGAGACCCTGCCCTTAAATCTTTCTGCATGCAAAGAATGCACCGAGAGCTCCAACTGAAACGAGAATCTTCCTCCTTGAGGAAGCTGAGTGGGCTTCCTCTTCGGCCTCAGTATTTCTATCTAATATAACTTCTAACGCTGCAAACATGCAGCTCCAGTAGTGGTTTCTCTCTCGCACAGATCCTGTTATCTACTTTCCCTCCCTCCTTTCCTCGCATACATGCACAGATCCAGCGCTTCCCCTCTCTCAGCTCGTGCAGCTCCACCCACCTGCAGATAAAAGCCAAACCCTCACCAAGGCTGCTGTTCAGCGTCTGTCCCAAACTCCTCAAAGCTTTGTGATACTTTTACCCTGCAGCAGCAGCAGCAGCAGCACACACACAAAGGTAAGTGATGCGTCACCACTGGCACAGCAGGATTTAATGATTTTGATTGGCATGACCGCTGTGTTTAGGTTTTTTGGTGCAGCAGTAGCATTCAGTGAGAACTCATTGGCTTTGAAAGCAGGCTTATGGTTTGATTTTTAATGTGTTCTTCATGCATGGCTGTTTGATTGCGATGCCTTGACCGGATCTTTTTGCCTTTTTCTCCTGGAAAAACAATGATGTCTTGCTTGAATTCTTGGAACAATACACAAGTAACCTTTGGGATGGCACATAATTCACAGAACTAGGTTTGAGAACATGGAGATAGAGAGGCAAAGCAAAAGAATAATGTTTCATAGGACTTATTGCTGTGAGGCCTCTGCTGACAGAAGTCTCCGCAGATAATGTCAGACAGTTTTCCAAAAGCAGAGAAAATCCAAAAGAGACACCTGGGAAGAATAACTCAGGCTTAAGCTTGTTAAAATAAATGCACGGTGCAGCATCTTGACAGGATTTAGCACCAGTTAATGGAATGTCTTGACATTTAAGAAATTTTTAGTCGCATGTCTTTCAACACAGAAGGAAAAATGTAGCCACTTTTTCATCCAATGTTTGAGGAAGAAAAGGATTAAGTGCTGATGTTATTGTAGTTTTAACTATCCCGCATAAATAAGAGAGAACAGGATTAAAGTCAGTTTTAGAAAGAGGCTGTCTGGCATCGGCTCAGAGAAATGAGTCAGATGGAAAGTTTGGGCTTCAGGAAATCTTTTAGGCAACTTTTTTTCTACCTGTCCTCTACCAAAAACATGCAGAAGTTGAGTTTTCAGTCTTTAGTGATCTTCTTTTCATTTCAGTCGTTTTTTCACATCTCATTTGTGTGAAAGTGGATTCTCTACAGACGTTGGATTGCGATGGCTTTGATGCTGTGATAGTTAAAAATGGCAAACTTCTGTCCATGCAAACTGCCCAAAAGCTTCTAAGCAGCCTCTCTATGCTTTCTGCATGACTTAAACACAGAATATCTGAGTGTGTGCACCTGCCAGGAAACAGTCGGGAATCCCTGCTTCACTCCTGACATTTATCACAATGTTAAACATGTCCATGGTGACACTGGTGGACTGTTTCTGTTTTCTGCTGCAAGTGCTGCTATGAATTGCATGCAAACGTAGCTTGCAATGGCCTTAAAGCAGCCATGTTTTGGTGCAAGCAGAAGTGGAAATATTCTTGGAGCTAATGAGCTTCACAGGCCTGTCTGATGAGCTGAGGTGATACGCTTCTTAATAACATTTGAGTTAATGGAACTTAGAGAGACTGTGTTAGATGCTTTGCAGCTGTTTCTAACTTTCAGCCCTCTTTAAAAGTGATCATGTGTTTTTTCCTTTCTAAGAGAGAAAAACTCTTAATTAGGGGAAAATGTGGTAACCTCACATAGTTGAGGTTAAATGAGCTGTACAATTAACTTGCCGAAAGTTTTTGATTACCGCAATGCTCTTAGTGTAGTCCTCTGTGCGCTGAAAGGACCGTTGGCATCAGCAAAATGTTATGGATTTTTTTGTCTTTCAGTACTATGCAGCAGCACAGCAACACACAAAACACCATTCTGCAAATGTGAGGAGGTCAAATCTAGAGCTTCTTGGATTTTTACTTGGATCTTCAGGTTATGATGTGGGTTGCACTTAATATAATTCTGTATTTTTAAGCTTCATAAGCTCGATCACCAAATATACAGGTTGAAGTTACCTAAAGATTTTAGTTTTTGATTGGGTAGTGAATCTGTCCGATGCATGTCCTCACAAACATGGTAATTACTGTACAAATTGTGTTGTTTCATTGAGTGTAAGTGTGTGTTTGTGTGTTTGCGTGTGTCCAGAGGGTAGCTGGATCTTCTGAGGGTCTCATGTTAACTCCTGAGTTTTGGTCGGATAGGCTTCATGACTCAAAGTGGTGAAGCTGTCCAGTGATGGAAAAATGCTATATACATGTTTCTTCAAAATCAGTCAGCTTGACTGCATGTGTCGTCTGTAAGCCCTTCACTTCAAGGCAAAAAGAAGACAACTGCACTGCATCATATAAACATCCAATAAGATTTGCTTTGGCAATATATTTTTGCATTTTGAACAAGCTGATGATTTGAAGAAGAAAATGGCCCCAAACCAAAACATTTCATTTTTCCATATATAGCATGTTAATTAGTGAGCTTTAGAGTTGCTTGGTACCTTCGGACGTTCAGTCAGGCTGCCTGTTTCTGCCTGTTTCTAGTCATTATGCTAAGCTAGGCTAACTGTCTCCTGGCTGTAGCTTCATGTGTAGCGTACAGAGGTCAGGATGGTATCAGTCTTCTCATCTAACTCTCAGCAAGACAGTGAATAAGTGTATTTCACAAAATGTCAAAATAATAAAATAACCTTTTTTTCTTCAGAGCACAATGTTAAGGTAAATTATGCTTTTATTAGTTAATTCATTGTGATACAGTTGCAGTTATTCCTTTGTGTCAGATAAAGGGCTTACTTTTATCATAGAGGGAGCTGGAAAACTATAATAGTGGATGTCAATGTCTCATAAAGTTTGTTGTGGAGGTTGCACCTGCAACTTTGAATCCCCAGACTGTGAAGGAAAATCTGTGCAGGTAGTGACTCAGGCGCTTCTGTCAGCAGGCTGTGACTTTATATATTTGTTGCTCCATTAATGTCTCTTGATGGTAGTTTCTCTCTCCTCCTCACACTCAGACTCCCGCACAGTTCTCACCTACTGAACACTGAAGTGTTTATGTAGCTCAGAGGGAATGTGTCTCTTGATCCCGCAGCTGCAGCCTCTGTGATTTGAAACGCTCTCCTGCTACTGTGCACAGCACTGCAGCCTTAGAAATGTCTCAAAATAGGAAATGTAAATCACTTTCAGATTGTAATTGTGGCTATTTTGACATTTTTCTGCAAGCGAGTAATCTTTCACATTAGCTGCCATAGTGATCCTATTTACTCTTTCTGTGTGCAGCACGTGGTGGCTTAGTTTAAAAAAACACCACTCTGCAATCACAGCTTTAAATTTTGCAGATTTATTGCAAAGTATCTCTTATCTAAACTCCTAAGTAGACGGAGTCGTAGTTCTTATTATGCCTCGTAAATACTCTGCTGCAAAAACATCTGGACAGTAGGGAAAGGGAGGATCATATTTTATCTCTGAATGGCATATTTTACAGTGTGACTGTGTAACACATTAAGCTCCCCGGGACAGTCGTCATATCCCATTACTGTCACTGGTCAGACGATGTATGCATGTTGCAGCAAGCCCTAAATGATCCCGGGCCATTTTATGAGCTCAATAAATTGATTTGTGGGTAAAAAAAAAGTAGAATGTTTGCAAATGCAGACAACTGAAACCCCCACTGACTGATCACTTGTAGAAGTATATGCATGACGTAGAGATATAATTAGAAAGTGCTCTGGGGAAACCATCAACATAGTGAAATTATCAGCAATAAACTGACAGAAACCTTCATTCAAAGCAGCAAATGATCACCACTTTGTCATTTTTCAAACATTAAACTGCTGTCACCCTCCAAATTTCGAGCCCATGGAAGGTTTCAGTTGCCCATCTTTTTTGATGTCCTGTTCGTTCAAATAGCAGAAGCATATTCTTCTTAGGATGTTGGAAATCTTCCAATGTATCTGTGGCAAATTTGTGACGGCGTGCTTTTTTGTGCCTTTATCAGATTCATTGGCAGCAGTAGTAGAGGTGTAGAGGGGAAATCACTATTTGGTGGAACTGCTAACAATTCAAACTGTGTTTCCATCCACCTGTTTTTATGCTAATTTTTAAATTAGCATTAAAAAAAATTGCACTATAAAAAACCCCTAAAAACTAGAAATTAAATTCAAAAAATGAAAATATTAAAAAATGATCCTTGGCTGAGGTGGGAATGAATAAATATAAAAACAAAATTCAAAGTCGGATGGAAACACGTTCCTTACTTCCCTGAAAATGAACATAAATGCCATATTTCCACCATCATCCTTAGTGTTCTATAGTTTGAGGTTTGAACTGGCGTTCTTGTAACTACTTCATCTGACTGCGATCTCTTCTTCTCTTCTTCTTCTACAATGGTTTAATGGCACCCACTGATTATCATGATGATCCAACTGCTAATGTTTGCATAACAGAATCAATTTTTATTTTGCAGATTTTCTGGAAATTTGTTTGAAATTTGCGTTACATTTTGGATGGAATGATTTTAAAACTTGCAATGCATTACATAAATGTTTTTTTATTTATTTAAAATCTTAATCTGAAAATAAATAAATGAAGTTGAATAAACAGTATATGATTTCCACTGAAACATAATAAGCCGAAGTAAAAGATAACATAAAACGGAAAAAGTAATGTAAAATTCTTCAAAACTGTGGGCTACTTATGCACAGTACCTAACTTACCTTCCACCACTGTTCGTTGGAAAGGGTCAGAAACAGAAGAAGGGAGACAGCGTGTGGCTTCATGCACAGGGTGGCCTGTTCTTTACACAGTACACAAAATATATTTATGCAGCTGCAAACTGCAGAATTCCCCACTGGAGTCTGTGGTTTAAGCATAGTCTAAGTGATCAGATCTGATTATTGGCCAAACGTTATTATTGCCTATAAAAATAATCATTCACTAGTGGAGTGTCCCTTTGAGAGCCAGTGCAAATATGAGCGAGAGCAAGAAAACCGCACAAAGTTCAGGCGAAAACTTGGATTAAGTTTGGAAAAGTCTGAAAAAGCCTCCCAATTGTTTCCTTCCTGCAGTGCAAGATAGTGGAACATGTCATGTAAAATAAGCTCTCTGCAGAGTAAATATTTTAAGATTCTTCCCATCTTTGCTTCCCATTGATTTCTTGTTCTCTCAAGAAAATATGAACGACTTCTGCAAAAGTACCTGAAGTGCTACTTGGTTCTGCATTGCTATTAATGCTGTCTGCAGACACCAGATACTCTGTTTTGACAGAACTCAAAGCTAATAGGAAAATAATTCTCCTCCTGCTCCTGATCTTCGCCTGAATGAAATGAAATGAAAGTTGTGGCCAGACATTGGATGACTTGTAGTTCCCAGAGCTGTAGGATAGGGGAAATCTGTCAGTCAGACGGGTTAAGAGGTCGCACAGACAGTGTTGTGTGAGTGGGAAGGAGGTGTAGGTGCAATTTTGTGTGTACGTATGTGTATGTCAGAGGTTAGAGGAGAAATAAGAAAACACTGCAGTTGCCAATTTGAAACTCATGCGGATGCTACTTCCTTTTGTGGTCACTTGGTTATTTGGAACATCAGTTTGAAATGTGTTACCACCTTAAAACGAGGCTTTCCAGTCTGCCCAAAGGTCAGCTGAACCCTTCTCTCCCTCATCCAGTTTGAGGCTGTAGACGCCTCCAAAGGCAACTCCGGCCTTCGCTCTGCAAAGAGATTGAGTAGGTGTGAAGGAATGCTGAAAAAGAGCAAAATAGGTTGAAAAAGAACTGGAGCAGACGTGCAGTTTTTGCTTCACTGTCCAGTTTGCTCTGAGAAAACTCACTGATATTCCCTTTCCCAACAAGATAAGTTGAGCTGTGGGGAAATGTTACTTGTTGATTGAGGCAAGACAAATCACCTGCTCGGAGACGGAGAGGGCAACAAATGTAGAAAAGAAAAACAACTTCAGGTCCAGAATATGCCTTGTGGTTTGTGAGAATAATGCTGTTGTTGCTCTGTGGATTGTGCTGTGGATGGAAAATGGCAGGCGTGATGCACAAACCCAATGTCCAGTATTAATTACACTAAAAACAAAAATAAATCCGATGGTGCAAAAGCGTTTAAGTCAGGCAGCAAACGCACTCTTTATCAGGTCTTTTCTTGCAACTGGAAGCACATGTAGGTCTCCTGTCCAATCTGATGAAAACACCAGTAAAGACTGATCAATGATGGTTTGAGTTTGGCGCCCTCTAGTGAAGTATCAGCCTCACTGCTGGCTTTGTTTGCAGAGTGACTCATCGTTTTTTCTCTAAAATTTCCTGTTAAAATTTTATAAAAGCGATTACGTTGCATCAACTCTAGAAAAATGCATATACTGTGAACTATTTTATACTGCATTTTTAGGATAGAAGCAGGGCTGCAACTAATTCTTTGGTCTATGAAATATTGTGAAAATTGCCCTTCATTGTTATCCAGAGCCCAAGGTGATGTTGCTTGATTTGTCTGACCAACTGTCCTAACCCCAAAGATATTAAATGTATGATCATGTAATTCTTCTTAAGAAAAGCATCAAATCCTCACATTGGAAAAGCTTGAACCAGGAAATGTTTGGCATTTTTGGAAGAAAAATGAATCAAAATGAATTTTCTGTTGATTGAGTAATGGTTTTCCCAGTGTGAGTGCAGACTGTCTCCCAGGAGCATCACTGCAGAGGTGGAGTGTTTTTCTTAGGTAGTAACAGCAACAACTCACACGCACACATACATGCAAATAGACACACACTCACACACAGGTGCATTCCCCAGATGTTGTCTTGGCTCTTTTGCTACTCCTGTCAGCTGATCGTTGCATTCCTGTGTGTAAACCTTTTCACACTGTGCTGAGAGAATAGTTTCATGTATTTTGCATTATTACGATAGAATTCTGTTAAAAATGTTAAGAGGGCCTTTTTCTGCAAAAGTCTCCGTCCAAATATGAAACAAATACTGAGTTGTAGTTTTTATTTCTTATCTTAAATGGTGCAACAGTTGATAAAAAAAGACTAGTAATATAAAGCCAGCCAGAGAACAACATCTGTATTGTTTGCTGTAGCTCAGCTGATGTAGCAGGTCAGCCATTCATTTTAGGGTTGGTCATTCAATCCCATGGTTATTCAGCCCACATCGCAGTGTGTATGGGAAGAAGCATAAGTCAATTTGAACAAAAGCATATGCCAAATCAATTCAATGTAATATTTGAATAATACAAAGCAGATGCTGCATTTCAACAGGTTTTTCTTTAAAGAGCAAAAGCAGACTTGCATTTATCAAAGTTGGTATTAGGATTCTTAACAATTTACTTCGTTAAATTGTTGTTTCTCACTGAGCAGATTTGTTTTTAACCATTAGTTGCATTGGTGATAAGAATATACAATCCTCAGTAACTTTGTGAAACATGAGTTTCACATAATTGTGCTCAAAGTGTATATCTTATGTAAAAACATCTAGCAATTTTATTTTATTTTTCTAAAGTAAATAATACATAACACTAAAATGTATTGAATGTAAAATTGTCTTGCTATTTAAAATATGTAGGTGCGTGATAACTAATGTAACTGATGAGGATGACAGATCCCTGTAAATGTCCATAGGAAATGCTTAGAGGTTCTTTTTGACCCACTATGGAAATTTGGGGTAATACAATAAAAGTATAAGAGGCAAATAAAAAAGTTGAAGAGGGGGAAATCAAAAACTCAAATACTCCAGCTATTCCAGAATGAAATGTTGAAAACCCTGCTCATGAAAACAAAGTTTTTACCCATTTATGCGTGTAAGCACGGTCCAGTGTCTCTTTATTTAGGTATGATGACAGTTAATTTTTAGCCGTGTTTAGCTGCCCGTTCTCACTGGAAAAGAAAGACCCTCTGCAATCAGTTTAAAACACAAAAGCCAGGCCTGACCACAAGCAGTTAAGACTGGCACCCGTATCTGTAAGCAATGACATGCCTCTGTTCCTCATCGTTTGTTTATCAAGTCCTCCCATCTGGAATCGGTCAGGAGAGAAACACAGAGGAGAAATGGAAATATGATTATTTTCAAAGCCAAGCTGGAGGTGATAAAAGACTTGTGGCTCATCACCAAGCGGAGCCGGCTGTGGTTGTAAGTGTTGGCATTGAGGTTCAGAGGAAACAGCATCCATTCTGGGACAGGCAATCTTTGTCATCAAGCGAGGGGGTGTGGAGGTGTCTGAAGAGTTTTCATCAAAGTTGTGTCCATGCACCAGATGAAGAGACAAAAAAAAAAGACAAGCAAGAGAGTTGTTTGAAAAATGAATCACTCTTTGGTCTTTGTTGAGATGTGAGGAGCACACAGTGGGATTTAAGGATGTCAAGTCAAGTAGATATTCATTGTTGAACCATTTGAATACACATACAATGGGATTTTGTTGCTTCAGTAACATTGTGCAACAGAAATTGACATTTTCTACCTGCCAATAATGCAAAATCAATATATATTTTATCACATGAAGCCCAAATGTCTTGTTTAATAGTTGCCAGACCCTGTACATTGTTGTGTGCGCTTTTGTTTGGATTGTTCAATGTAGATTCAATTCCCTTAAAGTCTCAGTAGCCTTTGCTAGATTTAGATTGTAATAGAACTACATGTTTGATATATAAGATAAAATCAGATACAAGCAAGTGTTATGCAGAATGTATTTGTGGTGTTGTTACCATTAGAGAGAGAGAGAGAGAGAGAGAGGCTGTTGTGTTTGAAATCGTGCTGTGTGACTCCCCATAGAGGATTGGTCCCTCCGGAGATGAGACCGCCTACTTTCTGATTGCTGTTCATTTGCGTGATTGGTGTGGCTATGATCTGACTGAATCTCTGCTGCACCTTAAATAGTTTGTGTGTCCACAGTTCAGGGCAGCTGTGAGCCAGAGACAAGTCTATTCTGGCCTTATCTATTTATTTTATTTTATTTTTTTAACACACACACATTACTGTGTCATTTACTTAGTTTATTTTAATTTTTAAATTATTATTATATATTTTTTAACACACACGCGCTTATGCGTTTTATTTATTTACTTTCTTCTAATATTTATTTAGCAGAATATTTTTTTTTTATTAGTATCATTTTATTTTGTATTAACACACACAAACACAGCTTTTACTGTTTTATTCCCTTATTTGATGAAACGTATAAAATTAATTGTCCTTATGTTCTTTAAATGTAGCTTTGGCAATATTGTTGGTATACATTCATGCTGATAAAGCTAATTTGAATTTGTTTGTACTCCACAGTGTTGCCTGTCACAGTCAGTGTTGAGAACCTTTGTAATTCATGTTGTTTGTTATAGTGTATCAAGTGTTGGATACTCATTAGTTTGAGCACTCAGAGTGTTTGCAGGATAACTGCTAGTTTGTTTTCTTTATTGGTTTTGGGCGCTGACTTCTTTCTGTTGCCGGCTTCACATTTCCTGTACAGACATGAAAGTGGCATCAATCTTCTCATCTAACTCTTGGAAAGAAAATGAATAAGTGTATTTTACAAAATGTCCAGCAATTATTTTAAGCTCAGTGAAGGTGGAGTTAACCTAAGGAGCACTGGACTGGTGCCATTTTGTCCACATTCAGAGGCAGATTGTTGTTCTTATTGTATTCCAGCTTTTTGGCCCAGTTGAGGCTCTGCAGAATGAGCATTAGCAGACACATGCCTAAGTGAGGGGATGATGTCACTGATTCTTGTCTATCACTGATTCTTGTCTTTCAGCCCGAATGGCCTGTTTCCCTTCTAATTTCTGCAGAGTGAAAAGCACTTTTGCATACAGAGATTGTCTCTTTTGTTCAAGTCTTGAAAGGACAAATAGGGTTCAGTTTCATAATTTTTATTAGTGGTGTTTTTCGTAGTAAGTTAGAACAAGTTCAGTTGCTGAAACAAGAAAGAAAGCTGTAGCTTCTTCAAATCTGTTCAGGGTTCATTTATAGTCAAATCCGAGAGGAATCACTTTTCATCTGCAACTTTTGTCTGATGAATCACACAGATCTGAAATTTCAGGTCATTGTGATACTCTTAGTATGCTTTCACCACCACGTGAATGCATAAACTTGAGTCCCTTGATGATATCCAAGACTAAACTCTCCACTTTGCAAACTCTAATAAGAGTTATTTTGTCAGAAACACTGGCTGCACCGTGAACAATCAGAAATTACATTGGAATTCCAGCTCCACAGGTCTTTTACTTTAAATACTTCAATAAATCTTGTCCATCACTACATGTTTGCTGATCAATGAGCTATAATTTAACCTTATGGTTCTGCTTTTTTTCTTGGAAATAACTTGTTACATCTCTAAAAAGAGAAGGAGGAGGAAAGCAAGGGGCGGGGGACTACTTTCTTTAGCTCAACAAGCATGTTATTTAAGCACCTGATCCAAAGCAAAATACTTTAGTTTGTTGTGTTGTGAACCATTTGCCATATGGGGTACTCAAAGCTAAACATACAGACAGTGTAATGTACTTATTATTCAATACTTTCCCCACTTTCGGTCTGTGGTCCAGACACCGTCATTCCAATTGCTCTCCCATTACACTGTCTGGAAACCAAAAGATGACTGATGATATGGACCTTCAGTAATCAAAGCCTCTCTCTTCAAAGTAATTGGTAGCTACAGTGGAGTAAATAGCATATTTGCTTTCACATGTGAGAACCAGTCAGCCATAAGTAGAAATGCCATGAAATTGTTCCAGTTGTTTTAAACCACTGTTATTTAAAAACAAACACCATGTTTGTGTATTTGATACCACGGCCAAGCTGAGATTCTTCACTGGCAGCAGGATGCAATAACACAACATGTTTTTAAAGGATAAATGTTGGATGAATTAGACAGTTTGCGGTTGTGTTATTATTGTATTACAATGTTGTTTTACAATTTGGGATTGTTTGACTCTCACAAGAATCAATGTGCAAAGCAGTTAACCCAAATATGTTGGGCTCAAAATAATTCAGGAAAAAAATTTGATATAATGGGCTATACATCAACTTTATCATAGCATCAGGACATTGGGTTCATCGTTGAAATTTAAGCAACTAGCTTAAGTGTTTTTCTCAGGGACACATTGGTGTCACTGTATGTGTCGCAGTGGGGTATTGAACCCGGGTTTCTCACACCAACATGTGTCTTATCCACTGCTCCAATTATGAAATTACAAATTATTACAAATTATAAACTTCTGGCCTTGTTTTTGCCATACATTAAGAGCAATAATATTAAGAAGCAGCAGGGAGTGGTGCTCAGAGTGCCTTGCAGACTTCTTTACCCTGGGTTTTGTCTCATTGTCACTAATAACTTAATTTTCCAGGTGATATTTTTATCAACAGTTTATATTCTTCTTAAAAGAAAGCACAGTGCTCTTTGTAGTAAACATGCAAATACAACATTATGTGTCAAAGAACTAAAAATCCAGAGGTTGACATAGCATTTCTTTTTGTTAAACTAACATTACGGAAACCAAAATGACTATTATAAATTTAATTATATATAATAATGCCACTCATATATATGCAATTTCTATATGCATCTCTCATTGATGACTTGCATGCAATATATACACTTTTTTACCTTGTTTTTTTAATACTGTTTTACAAAGTTCAGTAACTGACATAAATTGATATACTGTATATTGTGCTTGGTGCTTGATAGCACAGTATATTACTGTTTTACAGTCAAAAATAGCAAATCCATTCCCCAAAGGAAACTTTTAGATTTAGGTCTGAAATAGTGAAAACTGAGTCAACAATCATATGTCATCATATATGCTTAAAAATGAAATGTGCATGCCAAGAAAACATGTGAGCATGAGTGTTTTATCCAATATGATACATAACAAAACATTTCCCATGTACCTATCATCATATACAGTGGACCAACATCTTTACCTAAAACATACAACAAAAAGTCTGGTGAAGGGAAGAAAAGTAAAGGCATTCCTCAGAAAATTAGACCTGTCTTAACCCTTGGCCATGTGTCTCCAAGACATTAGGTCACCATAGATGAAGCTCTGTCAAAATGAGCTCCGTTACTCATGCAGCTCGTCCAGTAAATGGAATAGGATGTGTTTTTGTCTGCTGCGTCTCTGTAACCAACGAAGGCTGACGTATCTTTTGGAGGTCGGAGGGAAACATGTGTTTCAAAGCAGCCGCTCTGTCCTCTTTGCTTTGCTGACTTAATGTTTTATGGAGGTCGTCTCATTTCCTTGCCAAGCATGTGTTCCTTCTTTATGTGCAGGGAATAGGTTGCATTGAGGGAGTACACGGGGTTTTGACTACAGTTCAACATACCCATGTGTGAAATCATGTTCAATTTAGAAGATCAATACTTGAGGATCAATCCTTTGCTGGTTTTATATCTGAAAAAGATGTTTGACAAATTATTTGCTCCAGCGCTGGGGTTTAGGGAAACATACAAAAAAAGCAAAGCAAAACAAGCTGCTTTCAATTAAGCTATTAAATTGTAACTTTCTGTCCCATTTTCTCTGCAAAACTTTGGAAATTTAAAAGCACACTTTTCATCCTTTTGCCCCCCTCCCCTTTTACAGCCAGTTTATACTTGCATATACTTGCCTTTGATTGATTAGATCATGATGTTCTGCTTGTGTTTTACAACAAATCAGTTTATTACTAACAGTAGTGAAAAATCACATGCATGCTCTTAAACCTGGACACTGCTTCTCTTTGTCAGAAAGACTGTCCACTTACCTAACTATTTTTCACTATGCGTTTGTTTCTAGATGGGTTGGGAAAGCAGCACTATAGCACTAACATTTTTTCAATTAATTTTATTTTCAACTAATGGTCTAATGCTTGTCTGAGGTCACGTTCAAAATTATCCAATCAACAATACATCCTGCAAGAAGATGCACAAGACAGATAAGACAGATCAAAATGTTTTATTGTATGTATTTATATGTTTAATTTACTTTAGTTTGTATTTTGGTTACGACACCGCTATATTACAAAACATATATCTTCTGGTAATACAAATGCAAAAAATAAAATAAGAGTTAAGTAAAAATGGAAAATTGTAAATGTAAAAAAAAATTAAAATATATTTATATCAGAAAAATAAAATTAAACAGAAAACTAAACAGGACAACTGCTTTTAAAAAGATAGCTTTAAAATGTATAATATATAGACTTGTGACGTACACGATCTGTACATGCTGCTGCCAACCTAAATTTCTCAAACTTTATAAAAATGCATCTGAACTTTTCATTAATGTACAAATCATCACACCATCCAGTAATGTAACTTGTTATCCTGCTGCAGTGGTTATGAAAGTGACAAACAGACATCAGAAGTCAGTGACAGTGAGAGTGTACAGACTTCAGTCTACAGGCTCTGTCCATGGTGCTGGATCTATACGTTGTATATTACGTCTTTTATTTTGAGAGTCCTCTAAATTCAGTCAGATGGGTGTGATTACCGAAAAACAGTGGATTTAAAATGATGAGTCCTTTTTAAGTCACGTTCCACATACAAGTGCAACCCTTTTGTGTTGTATGTAGAATTATGCACTTATTCATTTATGCATTTTAACACTGGATGATGTGCTGTACTGCTCTAAAGAGCTTTGGGGATTTGCCTGGGCATGAGACGTATCATATTGATACTTAGCTCCTAGACGGGCTGCAAAGATAAACTTTTATGATTTTACAGTTCTGTAAAATTTATTTTTAATACCCCCGGCCTTACATTCCTCAAAGAAAGAGGCGTGTCTCAGCATAACTGTATTAAGGCCCAAATATGTCTACCAGGTGGAGATGTCAGCTTAGTGTTACAAACCCCAGGCCCCTGCGAAAGGTCACCACCTGACATTCATCGAACCTGACATTCATATTTTCACAGGGCCCGGCAGGACTGCAGCTAACACCTGGCTGGATCCCGTGCGTGGCCACCATCCCACTCATGCCTTGGAAAAGACCCAGGAAAGCAACCTTAAAGTAAGGGGAAGTAGAGGAGAAACCAGACGAAGCAGGCGCAGGCCAGAGGCGGCGACGACTTTCAGTTTAAAAGGAGGAAAAATCTGAAAGTAAGAGATTTTCTCGTTTTCATGGTGGAACCTGTGGCTGTAAACTGATGAATTGCTCATTGACCTCAATACATATGAAATCAAAGAGGTGAATCGCATGTCAAACTCTGCTTTGTACATTTGCATTAATGTCTAAAATGTGGTATGAAATAAATATCAAACTTTGCACAAAAAATATTTATGTTGATGTATATAAAATGTCATGGGCAGAAACACACTGTACAATAACTTTAATCAGTAAAGAACAGTCTTTATTTATGAAAGCTCCTTCAGGGTAGCTAGGAATTTCAACAAAATCACAAAACTACAGTAAATGTGAAATTCATATTTAACTAGTCATAGCTAGAAACATATAAATGCTAACATCATGAGTATTAATTCCAATCAATTCAAACAATCATCTGTAATATCTTTTAAATATTGTCTAAATATTTTTTGCAGCAATAAGATTAAATACATTTCATTTAAAAAGAATATCACAATCAGCCTTACTCTGATAATGGTTTGATTAAACCCCCCCAAATCCAAGAAATATTTCCATGGACATTAACTCCTGTTGTTAAGCTGTTCATCATGATCATTTTGCACTTCAGCATTCACCACGTTTGCTTTTTTGTTGCATACTTTGATTCCCACTTCTATCTTTAACATACTGATTGTGCAGATGAACTACATCGATTAGGAGGTGTGTGCTAAAAATATTCCACAGTAGACAAGTTCAGCCTGACACTACTTAGCTTGCTTTTTTAGATAATTGCCCAGAAAAATGTAAGCATGTCTTATTTCCATTATTTCAGCTCTCCAAAAACTTCTGATCTCATTGGTACTGTTTCAGGACACACAAATACCACAGCAGAGGAAAACATACATTCACCTATCACTGTATATTTTCACACCGGGCTCTTGGCAGCACTTAGCCAATCTTTTTAGCACAGGCATGTTTAAAGGATTACGGATTATGTTCAAAGGTGGCCACGTCCCCTGTGGGGGCCCTTAAATACGATATATGTTTTAGCAGCATGTGTTTTGTGTAATTCACTTCAAGGATGTGAGACTCTGAAGTTTATACACAGTATGTTTGAGTAGACATGTAAACAAGGGGAAGGAAGGACGAGAGGGAAATCGTCAAAGCCTGGCAGTGGCTTTGGTTTCTTTTTTGGATGGACCACAGTGAGTTTCATGAGACTCATGTGTGTTGGCTTTCCTTTAGTCAGCTGGAAAAGAATAAGAGCACAGCCTGCTGGTCGTAGACTAACATAACAGCTGGTTCTCTTCTTTAAGGGCAGAGTTAAACAGTGTTTGGATAAGAGAGAGGGAACATCAGTAACAATTTAAAGTAATCTCATCTGTGGCTCTAACCCTGATGACATCACTATGACATCATCAAGGTAATGTTGGCTTTGGCTTGGAAATTTGGCTTTGGCAAATTTTTATCAAAAAGATTTGGTTTCACACTGAAGGTGTGAAATGTGAAAGATCCCGACCTTTCCCTACACTTGCCAGTTGCATTATGGGAAGTGTAGGACCTGGAGTTTTTAAATTTGCATTTACATTTACTCATTCAGCTGATACTTTTACCCAAAGCAAATTACAATTGTTATATATGTCAGAGTGCACATGCTTCTGAAGTAACTCGGGGTTAAGTGTCCTGCTCAGGGACACATTGGTGATGTCACATTGCGAATCAAACCTCTTATTCACTGCTTCATCGCCACCCCAATTTGCCTCGTACAAGGGGCTTAAAGTCAGGAGATCTTGGCCCCTGCTGCTTTGACCATAATTTTTTTTATTGTCTCTCTTTAAAATCCCCTGGATTGTCCCTTTAAATACAGAGGTCTGGGTGTTGCTATGCTCACTAGCACAGGTGCCACGAAAAATAAGCGCAAATATGCAAACCACCTGACAAACTGCACAATCCATCCATCCAGGGTTAACCACTTATCCCTGCGTACAGGGTCGCTGGAGCTAATCCCAGCTCACATCACAGGATAGGCAGGGTACACCCTGGACACGCACACTCACACCTAAGGACAGTTTAGAGTCACCAATTAACCTAGCCCGCATGTCTTTGGATGGTGGGAGAACATGCAAACGCTGAACAGAAAGGCTGGGACGACCAGGGGTCGAACCCATAACCTTCTTGCTGTGAGGCGACAGCGTCAACCACTGCACCACCACACCGCTCCAGGCTGCACAATCCTCAAAATATATTTTGATAGATAGATAACAATGAATCTTATCTGTCTATTATATTAATGCTAAGATATATTTTTTCAATAATAGAAATGTATCTACATCTGCAAAAACAGCTGTAGTTTATCATGGAAAACCCACAAGATTTTTAACAAGCAGACAAACAAATGGGACTGAAAACACAACAGCACTGGTGGCGATAATAGCTAACTAACCAGTGATGACAACCTCTTGAAACCTCTTGAAACTTCTCTCTACCAACAGTTTTCTGACACATATTCAAAGCATCTGTGATATCATCCGCAGCTTTCCAAAGTGACATTTTGAACCTTTATGTTTTATGTTATGTTTTACTGCATTATCTTTGGTCAGTTTCTGTCTAAAAGCTTAAAAATTCAACTTTGTGTTTAATGTATGCAAAGTAGATATGCTAAACCACCATTATGCATCACCTTAGACAATGGAACAATTATTTTAAAAAAATAACAACTATATTTTACAATTAATTCAGAGTTGCAAAGACTAATGTATATGCAAACACTGTGTTACAGTTTTACTTAATTTCTCCTCCACAGCAGAAAATGGTGGTCTACCTATTCATCACAGTGTTCCAGCTGTGTTTATTACACATGGCCCAGGGTGGGGCGTATTATGGACATAAACAGCCGCCTCAACAGCAGCAGCCCTTGCCGCAGTATAATGATGGGTATCCTCAGCAACAGTTTATGGGGAACGAGATGCCACACCTGCCGTTTGGCAAAGAAGGGCCATTACTGCCTCAGTATGGGAAAGAGCTTCCTCATCTGCCTTTGCAAATGGGCAAAGAGAGGCTACTGACTGAAGGCAAAGGTGAGGTCAATAGCAGCCTTAACTATATGTTGTTCCTGGTGTCTGATTGAATAAAAGGACTATCCTAATGTACCACTCATGAAATAACACAATCTGTTTTGAACTTGTACAGAAGATCATTTTACAGTTTAACCCAAATGGGGCCTTCCTTTTATATTTTACCTTGTCTTCACTCTAAAATTGTGTACACTGGTTTTGGTTTTGTTTTTTTTGCAATTAGGATGTTAAAGTTATGAAGAAACAATATGCTCTTTGGTATTGTTATTTTTTTAATGGGGATGGAAATTACCAGTTACTTTTATAAGTTGAGTTAACAATGCAATTAAATCAATTACACTGATAGACTCTAGCCCCTGAACCAACATGTTTTACAAGCATGCATCACTATTACTATTACATAGTTAATTCCACAAATATTACGCAAGAACATGCTCTGTTGTCACTTCATTTTTGCGTGGCAAGCTCCTTATAAACTCTTTTACCAAGAGGAAACTTGTCTTTTACAGAATGTTTCTTTTTGTTTACAGGACAAACATTCCCCAGAGGGGCTAAAGGTCCACCACCCCCTGGTCCTGGTGGAGAAGGTCTCAGAGAAGGACCACAAGGAGTTCAGGGCCCCCCAGGACCAACAGGCCCACCGGGACCACAAGGCCCCCCTGGGTTGCCAGGCCAAGGCATACCAGGGTTACCGGGAAAGCCAGGGCCTCCTGGTCCACAAGGCTACCCAGGAATCGGAAAACCTGGCATGCCAGGAATGCCAGGAAAACCTGGAGGACCCGGATTACTAGGACCGAAAGGTGACCTTGGGCCTAGTGGTGGTGAAGGACCAACTGGGCTTCCTGGTCCTCCAGGTCTCCCAGGTCCCCCTGGACTCCCTGGGATTTCAAAACCAGGAGGTCAGGGGATTCCCGGCCCGAAAGGTCTTCTAGGGGAGCCTGGTCAAAAAGGTCTACCTGGGCTTCCCGGTCTTCCAGGCCCCAAGGGAGACAAAGGACTTGGTATACCTGGTTTGCCAGGTTTGAAAGGACCTGGTGGACCACCAGGTCCACCTGGAAATGTGGGCATCCCTGGTGTTGGTAACCCTGGCCTGAATGGTCTCCCAGGACAGCCTGGGTTACCAGGAAAGCCCGGTCCATCTGGAGAACCAGGACTGGCAGGGTCACCTGGTGAAAGAGGCCAACCGGGACCACCAGGCTTGCCAGGAATTGGAAAACCAGGAAAAGATGGTTTCAGAGGGCAACCAGGACTCTCTGGAGGGAAAGGGGAACCGGGCCCACAAGGTTTACCAGGAGGTCCAGGCATGCCAGGCTATGGTAAACCAGGGTTTCCGGGACCTAAGGGCCACAAGGGACATGCTGGTCTCCCTGGACCTCCAGGCCTTAAAGGTGATAAAGGTCACGACGGTTTCCCAGGGGTCATTGGTGCCACTGGTCCTAGTGGCATCCCTGGCCCACCAGGTCCAATAGGGCTTCCTGGTAGCATTGGCTTCCCAGGGCAAAAGGGAGAGGATGGTGTTGGGGGACAAAAAGGATATCCAGGAATGAAGGGTGATTTAGGGCCTCCAGGTCTTCCAGGACATCCAGGTATGTCAGGAGAAGGTGGACAACCAGGACCAAGAGGTTTTCAAGGGCCCATTGGCCCCAAAGGAGAACCTGGTATTAGGGGTTCACCTGGTGCCCCTGGTGCTGGAGGATTACCTGGACCAAGAGGAGAGGGGGGACAACTCGGAGAGAAAGGCCACCAGGGACCACAGGGTATTCCAGGGCTTACAGGACCAGGGGGACCAATTGGACCTCCCGGACTGCCGGGGCAAAAAGGCGAAACAGGTCTGCCCGGAAAACCTGGCTATCCTGGTGAGGGAAAGCCAGGACTCCCTGGTCATATTGGTCCTCAAGGTAACCCTGGCCCAAGTGGCCCTGCTGGACTTCCAGGGCAACCAGGACAGCCTGGACCCCCTGGTCCTCCAGGGCAACCTGCTGCATCTCCTGAACTCGGACAGATCCTCCCTGTGAGTGGCCCATATAGTGGCCAAAAACAGGGTTACAAGAAGCCAAAGAATGGAGCCGACATTGGTGGAAATAGCCTGGACATGCCTGCATTCACAGCTAAGCTCACAAATCCATTCCCTCCTGTTGGCTCTCCTGTCATCTTTGACAAGCTCCTGCACAATGGTAATCAGGACTACAATCCCCAAACTGGTATTTTCACTTGTAGCGTACCAGGAGTCTACTACTTTGCTTACCACGTCCACTGCAAAGGAGGTAATGTGTGGGTGGCACTGATGAAGAACAATGAGCCAGTAATGTACACATATGATGAATACAAAAAGGGCTTGCTCGATCAGGCATCAGGGAGCGCTGTACTCCCGTTACGACAACGAGACACTGTGCATATACAGCTGCCATCTGACCAGGCTGCAGGACTTTATGCTGGTCAATATGTCCACTCCACATTTTCTGGATACTTATTGTACCCAATGTAAGAAATGTGTATTAACAAAGGCAGTAGTAAGGACATCAATCCATATTGATGTCCTTACTACTGCCCTTTCTAAGGGTGGTGAATTTTAACATATTTATGGTAAAATGACAGCATAGGCCTCAAAGGTACAATTTGGTCACATTAAATGGTTTACAATGAGTGGCGGTTATGGTAGAATCTTTTTTTAATGTAGTACCAACATACTTCAGTGAATTATTATATACATTACATGCATCACATCTGTATTTACATACATGAGTGACGTCTCAGAAAGATATGCAGTTATGAAAAAATGGGCAGTGTAAGTACATTGTATGAATATTGTAATAAACTACCTGGTGGAATCAATGTTTCTTGCTAGAGTTGGGGAGAGCAGAGGTATAAAAAAATACTACCAATATCTCAGTTGTCATAATTCTTGTATGTTTACAATGTGCATTTATTCTTATATCCATCCACATACAATATATCAGAGTTCATGACATGGCTGGAAGAATTCCGGGAACAATGAGACTTTATGTTGCAGAAGTGTATTAACTTTACAAATTTTTATTTGCTTTACAGTTATATACTGTATACTGGGCACATAAGAACATATTTCATTTAAAATGCATTTAGTCATAGCTATCCGTACATAATATCGGGTAATATATTTGAGGTCATCATACAGTCATTAAGTTGTAATTGTAAGTCTTGTTGTTTTATTTTGAAAATGCAGCTTTATAATACAACAAAATCTAAAAACAGGTTTTTACATATTCATCTGACAGTAAAATAAGTATTTGGGTGAATTTTTAGTCTAATTTCACACCACATCATCCATTACAGAACGGCAAAAATACTTTGCAGTTTTCCCCATAATTTGAACCATCTTTTGATTCTTTACTTTTGACCATTTGATGTCATGATTTGTCTTGTTTTGTTTGTAATAAATATGAATTCTTTTTAAAGGTTTTTGTCAGCTTGTCAGTATTCTCTGTAATTTATTTGTTTGACTACTGATTACTTTGGATTGTGTTAATGTCTGTGTGTTGACAGTAAATGACGGAATTCATTCCAAAATGCAGAACACAACGTAAATGTTCTGTGGAAAAAAATAACTAAAATATTCAAATATATGTTCATGCTCATACCCATTCATACATGTGTCAGTTCTTTTCATTTTGTACTTAATTTCTAAAAGCTGTGGATGTGCAATTGTGTTTGTTTTTTTCTCTTCCTTTTTATCCTTTACTTTGGACAATGGTGCACAGCATTAAATGGGAAACTGCCTAAAGTATGTGAATTTTGATCTTTGTTGCTTTGAGTGGATAGATTTAATAGGTTTAGGTTTAATAAAGATATAAAAACATTTGTCTTGACTTGATTTTAATTAATTTTAATTATTATCACACTTGAGTTTTCAAATATATTTACGTACTGCATAATGTACATTATCCCATCAGAAATTACTTGTTTTAATGCATCATTAGAAACAAAATAACCAGATTTAACCCTATAGGTGCATGATCTCAAAAGTAGTTCAAAACTCTTCATACAACAAAATCAAATAAGGGGAAAAAATACTGTAACAAAAAACTGTTCTATAAACATCCTGCACTGGAATCACAAGTTCAAACCTGCTTTCGTTTAGTGGTGATAAACAAAACAAACTAAAATTATCCCAAGACAATCTGTTGTTACTCTGTTTCTCCGTTTAATTTACATTAGGCCACAGATGGATCGGAAACCATAGACAAAAGCGCTTTGCATGACAAAATTCAGCCTTGGCATGACTGCAGATATCATACTAAATGCGAATGAGTCACTCGACTATACTACACAGTTATGAAGACTTAAATTGTCCAATATGTCACTGTAACAAAGGATCAACTGTTGTCCCTTCCAAACAGAAGAGGAGAAAGAGAGAGACAGAATAAAGGAAATGGAAGAGAAAGATCAGAGCAGAAGCTACCAAGAGAATGGAAACAAAGGATGAACGAGTGGCAGTGCAAAATGAACATGAGCAGAGAAGGAATGGAGACAATCAAAATATCTGTATGGACAAGAGACAGTTTTGGAATTCATTGGCATGGCAGTAAATTGTGCCAATGAAATAACTAGGAAAGGAATAAGAAGGATAAGATTTGGCTGGGGTGGAAGCTGTAAATATTTCACACTAGGCAAATGATTAATCCAGTAGGTGGCGGTAATGCAACATGTAAGAATGCCAACCAGCATAAAACTCTAAAGAAGACGAGGAAGAGCGACTGACCAATCAGAGTTTGAGCTGTCAGACTTCCCGTCTGTCCCTCTCTCCTCCCTCATATGGATCTAACCAGCTAGCTGGTCTCCCTGCGTGTTAACCAGCACATTTATGGTTTCGTGCTTTTTATGAACAAGAGCAAATAAAAAGTAAGTGAAATGATTAATCTCTTATATGTTTTACTTATGTTACGTGGCAACTGAGCTGCCACTTTATCTCAAGCTAAAATAATGAATGAGTTACAGTGGCTAACACTTAGCTAGCTTTGGATTGTTAGCTCATCTTTCAGCTGCTTTATGATGTGCACACACCATGTAAGTTAACCTGCCAATGTGAATGGTGGCACCTGCAGTGAAATGTAGCAGATATACATGGACAGGCGTGCTAATTGAGCGGGCTTGGCAGGTATGATTAAATTCCATCTGGTATCTGCTAACGGTACCCATGCTAACTTAGCAACGAACAAACAAATAACTTACTAGCAAATGTAACAAATATTAGCAGCGAACCAACAAATGAGAGGTATTTCAGTAACAGCTGTAACATTATGTAATTAAGTACACATTTGAGGTACTTTTCTTTTTAATGCCACTTTCTACTTCTACTCCGCTAAGTTATATTTCAGAGGGGAATATTGTACCTTTACCTTAACTACAATTATTTGACAGCCTGAGTTACTTCACAAATCAAGCTGTTAAGAATAGTTTATATAATATGGTGAGTATTTACCAGTATTTACAGCTGAAGCGATTAATCAAACATTTGACTGACAGAAAATAACCTTGCAACTATTTTGATGATCATGAAAGTAATTAGCAGCCCTAATCTAATGAAACTTATGGACTTATTTATTTTTACTCCTTTTTATAAGTAGTACTTTGAACAAAAGTACAACTGATTGCTGGGTGTTACGGTGGACTTGTGATTCCAAAGTGTATTGCCTACAGGGGTGCAAAGCGCTTTCTGGTATGCAAACTATCCGTCTCTTCGTTTCTTGTTTTATTAGTTATTTATCGGCTGTGTTCTTTTGCTGTCAGATATCTATGGCTTCTCGAGCAGGTCCGAGAGCATCGGGCACTGATGGCAGTGACTTTCAGCACCGGGAGCGTGTGGCCTCACACTACCAGATGAGGTGGGTTCTTTTACCGTTAAAGTAATAATAACAGTAGTAATAGTATGATCTCTCATGAGAGAAAATAAAGCTTCATACACCTCTATATTTAAAAGTGAATGCAGCTGTTATACTTACTATTAAATTGTGTTTTTCAGTGAGATGCATTTTTAATTATAATCTAGATCTAGAACGTTTTGTAGTATTTAATAGTAGAAGTGTGAATTAGCATAATTTATAATAAATGCACCGTTGAGTTTAATAACCCTTAATCTAGTTGTTTTGTGTCTGACTGAACCGATCTGTCTTATTTGGTGCAGTGTTGCCTTGAAGTCTGAAATCCGTAAACTCAACATTGTCCATCTGCTGATCTGGGTCCTGATGGCAGCTCAGGTAATAGCCAAAATAATAATCTGGCACAAACATTTAAAACTTTTTTTATTTTGAATGACAATAGTAACAGCTGAGCTGGCTTTGACTCTGTGTTGTCTTTTCTTTCTCAGGTGACAGTGAGCCAGCTGAGCCTGGTGTCCCACAAGGTAGTAGCCTCTCCCTACCAGTGGGAGTACCCCTACCTCCTGAGCATAGTCCCCACAGTCTTTAGTTTCCTGGCGTTGCCCCGCAACAACATCAGCTACTTGGTCATCTCCATGATCAGCGCTGGGCTCTTCTGTGTGGCCCCGCTCATCTACGGCTGCATGGAGATGTTCCCTGTGGCGCAGCAGCTCTATCGGCACGGCAAAGCCTACCGCTTCATCTTCGGCTTTTCTGCCGTGACGGTCATGTACCTAGTGATCATTATTGCTGTGCAGGTGCACGGCTGGCAGATCTACTACAGCAAGAAGCTGCTGGACCAGTGGTTCACTAGCACGCAGGAGAAGAAGAAGAAATGAGTTCACCTAAAGCATGCATACCGTTGAGATCATGTGTGAATCTGCAGGCCCGTGTGGACAAAGAGGTGTTTGTTTTTTATTGGAAACCAGTCACTGAGCTGGTGGATTGAGCCAGCCAAGGCTGAGAGAAGAGACTCCCAAAAGTATTGCCGCTCTTTGTCATCTTTTTTGTTGATGAAGAAGCAATTGTGTGCAGAAAATCAGTCCCTTGACAGCCTGTGACTGCTGCCATCACTCTGCACATTAATCCATGACATTTCATCATTGAAAATAAACTATAAATGTTGTCTGTACCTTGTGATTTCAGGTACTAACAGTACAAACAGACATGGTGTACCTGGAAGAAGACTGTAATAACATGTAAGTTGATGTTGATGAATCAAATCCAAAAAATAAATTTGAATCTAAGACTGGATATTACTATTCCTGATCTCAGAACAGGGTTTCATTTGGTCATTTTACCTCTCCATGTCAACAAATTAAGACTTTCTACAGGGGGTTTCCAGGTGACCTCTGCTTTGAAATGAATTTATACTGGTAATGAGACATTCAGATTAGTTCAAACATTTACACGTGTAGGGATAGTATATATTGTGAAAAGAGACTTTATTTTGGGAGTTGAAACTTTTGTTAAAGCAAAATATATATTTCACAATAAAATGTCTGAGAAGGTTCTAAGTCATCCACGTCATAGTCACCAAGTCCAGTTACCCTTGACTTTCACCTTT
>JAPMOB010210248.1:0-35067 GCA_029875015.1 Lepomis gibbosus | reverse complement strand
TGGGGGCTTGTTCAGAGAGCCCTTATCGTCCCAAGTACCAATGTTCATATTGTGCTTTATTGGGGGTGGGGGTATGGTGGCACCTCCCCCCATCCCCATATTGGCTTTGGGTTTGACCTTAGGCTGTGGCTTGGCCGGCTTCTTGGCAATGGCTGCCCAGGAGGCAGGTTTCGGTGCGGACGAGCTGACAGATGGAGGGAGGCTATTGGCTGCAATGCTGCTCATACCTGCTGTGCCTCCAAGGGGTGAGCCCACGGTTTTGGTGACAGCTGCCACCATGTCCGTACCTAGTTTTAACCCAGTCATACCCTGCTCAATGCTGTTCAGCACCGGGACTTTACTAAGCTGGGTGTCACTTCCAAAGCCCGCCTGTCCGTCTGTGATGGCCCGACCCAGTGAGCTGGGGGCGTACCCATAGCTATTACTGTAGACTGAGGTCTGCGTGGACTGACCCTGAGAGACACTGGTACCCCAGGTGGAAAAGTCTGCATTTCCAGGGAAAAAGTTGAAACCATGCTGGCCCAGAAAGGGAGGGGTGTTCCCCAGGGCACCTGGCTGGCTGAAGACACCGTCGGGGATGAAATGTGGCTCGCCATTGCTCATCTGTCCATAGGTAGTAAGGTAGGGCATAGGAGGGTCTCCTGCTGTGGACCAAGCAGCCTCTCCAAGAGAGTAAGGGAAACCAATGGATGGAGCATAGTAGCTGGGCATGTAGGGGTCAGACATTGGTGGATAGTTGTTACTCTGTGTGGCATAGGGAGACAGTCAGTTAATGTACTTTACAAAATGACAAACAGTACAGTTTAAAAACCTGCTAATAATTTAACAAGATGACATCATATTAAAAACAGCAAAGATAGATTGTTACATTATATAACATATCATGTTTAGGAATAAACAAAAAAAAATATTACAATCAAACTAGACAGACACCTAAAACATGCAACTAATCCCTCCATAACATCAAGCTATATGATAAATACTGGCCCAAGTTCTAGGTGACACACTGTCAGGCAGGACACAGCTTATTATAGTTTACTGTAGGACATTACCTGATTTGTCTGGCCACTCAGGTAAGGCTCAAAATCATCATCATTCACACCATCCTTTTGATGCATTGATCCGTTTTGCACTAAGGATGGAAAGAGAGGCGATTAAATCACCACATTCACTGAAATAATACAGGCTCAAGATTATATTTTGGTATGTAGTCAAATATTAAAAATGATAACATCTCAGTGCATGCCACATTATCAAAACAAATGCAGAATTAGGGAAAGTCAACAACATAATAAGCTGCTGTTTAGGCTACAGTTTCAAAGCACCGTGTAGCTACCCTGATAGCATGCTAAGTTAGCTCATTTTACATCAAAACAGCCGGCGGTGCCACACTAAAATACATTTTAAAAAACAGACCTTCTTCGCCTATTTAAATACCACTATTACAAGCCTTACCTTTATTTCCTTGTCCTTTAGGTCTCTGAAAGAATGATCAGCACAGGAAAAAGAGGTGAGACTGTGGTCATATCACGACTGGAAAGAAGCACTCACAGAGAGAGAGCAGGCACAGATAAATGTTACAGTCGATGTTGTTAACCTCGAGCTAAAACCCTCAGCCCGGATGTTAGCATTTACAGGTTGCTTGGCGTTATTGACCGGATGTCTAACGCTCTGACATCCAGTAAACGCTGCCGCATTGGCAACCGGCTATAGCTAGAGTTGGTTGGCAATACAGCCGGCCTATATTAGAGCTAATAGCTATCATATATCAAAGACTTTTTTAGGCTGTTTGATCTGGCGTGCCAAACCAGATCAAACTGTTTTCGGCAAAGTTTGATTTCGCCGAACGCCTTATTTACAGCACCTCTGCGCTGCCAGTACACGAACCTGATCGACTGTGGTCGCAGACATCCTCCAGGAACCGAAACTGATCGCTGTTTAGTGAGACTGTCCACGGCTTCCCCCTGACTTCGGTGCTTTCCTGGCTCGTCTCTCGGGTTGTCCAATCACTCTGTGGCGGTTACGAGGCGTCCGTTTTCCTCCCGCGGTCAGCCCTGACGACGATCCGGTTCTTCTGGCTGTTACAAACGGCGACTTTGTGTCCGCGGAGAAGGCGTCAGTTAACGTGTCCGATCCTCCTTTAACAGTCAAGCTGAAACTGACTAGTGTCTTACTGGAATATCCCTTACCATATTCCACAATGGCGGACGGGCTCTTTACTCCAGCTTCCGTTCCGATCTGCTGCTCGGTGACCTTCCGCCTGTGACGCTCTGAGTCATGTTACAAGCTGACACTTAACATGACCGTCACAAACACACAAGTTGCCCGCTACTTTCATTATATTCTCCGTCCAGGGTTTATTTTAGCCATGTGATATCTTGCCTGATATCTAAATAATAGTCCCTCTGACATTAAGGAGCCCCTTTAAGCTTAGCCAGTACTACGTGCCAAACCTAGTAATGGATGTACGCCTGCATGTGGATCATGTGCGTAATTAAAATTAGCCTTATGCACAAAAGTAACTAAGTAGGCTACATTTATTTAAGTAGAACTGTGAAATATTTGTATTTTACTTGAGTATTTTCCAAAACATATGTTGACCAATATAAATTACCAAGTATATATGAAGAGGCACAACATTAAAATGATATCTACATGCATCATGGGCTTACAATGTAACACACAGGGGCCATTTTGATTGCAGGACTCTCACATGTAACACAGTATTTTTACAGTGTGGTATTGCTACTACTTATTAAGTACATGTGTAATATATATTTCAAAGTATAAAACACTGAAATAGTTTTTCAATATTTTTTGACAAATAGCCTACTTAAGGCTACACACAGGCTTCTGACTGCTATCATACATGTACTGTTACTGAAGTGCAGAAATTTAGTGGTGTGGGATCAGCATGAGTAAGAACAAACTAGAGCAAAATATGTGTTTAAATGTCATAATTTTATCATAGAATTGCATAGAGCTAGAAACTCAATAGCAATGATGTAACCTGCTGCATTTAGCCACTTGCTGCACTTAAGTACAGTTTTCAGGTATTTGTACTTAGAAAGGCTACTCTTTCTTTTGATAGGCCTAATTTAAAGGGACAACATGTAGTTTTCAGCGGCCACTAGCCGTGCAGTTTTAAGTTTGCAACTAAATGAGTGCACGTACGCGTGCTCGGCTCAAACTCATGAGCCAGCATAACCCGAAACACAAACGCTCTCAGACATCCCGAAATAAACGCGGAAAAACACTAACATACCAGTGTCGTGCCAAGGAAGTTACACCTGATAGGAAGTGTCCCCCCTTCCATGTGGGAGAGTGCAGGCTTTCCGTGATGAAGGCGGACCTTTGAGTTCACCGAAGTATAATGTGGAATCTACCGTTTTAGTATCGCTGTTAAGTTCATCAAGGTTTTGCAAAGCACGCGGACACATGGCTCATCTACAAAAATAAATGCTTTAATAGCCTACCTATACTTTAGACAACGTTATTTTGTCCATTGCACTGAATTGAGAATGTTTAAACAAGACGACCATATCTTTTCACTCGATCACTTTATCATTCATGTTAGCCTACTGTTTGGAAGCCAGATCCAGACAAACCTTTGGTAAGGAAGCTGCTTCTACAAATAGCTATTGCAGACTGTAAAATCAAGATCACTGGAATAAGTTGAACATATTCCTCGCCTCAGTTATATCTAGACCCCGTACTTGACTCGAAATGTACATTATGACAATATTTTGTCCTTTTAATCCATGTTTCTATTGCAAATGATAGCTTTTGGATATTGTTGTTAGTTTGTTCTGAAACCCCCTCCTCAAAGGGTAAACTATTGTCACTTCATTTAATAATGCATTGAATTTAAATATCACTTTTAATACAAAGCGATATAGGGAATGTATCACCTTCCATAAAGGACGGATGATGGCCTAGTAGGCTATTTTATTTTGTGTAGCTATACTTCACAACATGTCTAACAGGGAAGAATATAGAGAAGGTTCTGAATGTATTGTGGGATAGCCTACATATTATTTCAGTCTGGATTTTTCAACCTGCCATATACACAAAATTATAAGTAGCAAAATAAAATATTTGATAGGTCATCCTCTGTGCATTATGGAGGGGGACGTAGCAGGTTGAAAATAGAGACTGAAATAATATGTATCCCACTATAATCTTTGCTAGGAAAGAAGGAATTTGTCTATATTCACCTTGTTATTAGAAATGATGTGAAGTATAGGCTACATAAATAGCTTACTTGATGATAGGTCATCATTGACATCTGTTGTTTTGTTTTGTTAGTGGACTGCATTTCGTTAGCTGTGAGCCTCGGGAGCTCGCAAGCAACTACATCCTGACCCTATACCTTACATTTAAAGCAGAATAGTGAAAACAGGCGTGTGCTTTAGGCCTATCTCTAAGTGAGGTTACGATGACAAAAAGGAAGTAAAATAGTGAAAACTACATGTTTTTGATAATACGTTTGTACTTTAACGTAAACAAAAGTTGATTACATGCAATGAGTATTACCTGTAATAGAGTATTTTTACACTGTAGTGTTGCTACTTTTACCTGTGGTCCACAGCTGTGCTGTGGCTGTAATGTAATGGACTCCAAGTGATGTACAGTGTGAGTAAACGAGAGTCACTGCTGCTGCTCTCGCGATACATCCTCAGTGGGTCGCGGAGCAGTATGGCAGCCGTCGCGCTGAGGTCCTGCCGCAGAGGACTTTCACAGATATTAAGTAACGGGGGGCTCGCAGCTTTGTCTTCAAGGCGCCTGGAAGGTTTGTTGGCGTCTCCGCTTTTGGTACAATTCATTCCAAAACGCTTGAGTTTGATACAAGGTATTTAAACTGAGAGGTGGGGGTGTGGCTCACACACTGCGTCGTCTTAGAAAATTAGGGCATGTAAACGGTAAGGTATTTGCGCTTTTGACTAGTTTTGCGCCGTCTACGTTGGTTGTCCCAGTATTTGGAACCGCTTAGGTATTGATTAGCTTTAGTTAGGTGTGTGACTGTGCCTAAATTTTTGGTATGTTTGGTCGACATGAAAAAGTACCCACGCTGTGCCCCCATTTGCGGTTTTGTAATTTGCTATAAGAGAAGCCTAATCCTCTAAAATGGAGTGTGGCAATGTGTTTATATTTTTAAAGCTGTTTATCTAATTTAGCTATAATGGCATGCATTGGTTTATTTACATAACATGTTTTTTCAGGAATAATACTTTTTACTGTGTCAACCAGGAGACAGGAGACACAAGTCCACAGTTCAGTATGCTTCACGACCAGACCTTCCAAAGCTGGCCTACAGAAGAGTGAAGGGGAAGAGCCCAGGTGTAGTCTTCCTCCCAGGATATGGCTCCACCATGAACGGGCAGAAAGCTGAGGCTCTGGAGGAGTTCTGTAAGTCACTAGGACACTCGTACCTCAGGTAAGTCATCCAAACACAGGATTCAAGAAGCATGCACGCTCATAATCTCATAATACTAAACAAAGACTAGATCAGATCACGAAGACATTCTTCATTCATACAGTCCTTGATGTCTGTAGTTTTGGTTTTCACTGTTAAAAACAAATAAACACCAGCAGTACTTACAAAGAAAACTTTCGCACTCAGTATTAAATCCAATTAAGCTCTAATCACGCAACACAGATGATCCGAAGTGTTTTACAGAGTTGCCAGGAGCACAAATAAAATACATTAACCCTAACCCTAAGATGCATGCCCCCACCACACACCCACAATTACACTCCTATTCAGTATACATGATAACCGAAACAATGCTCAATTTCTATTCTCCACTATGGACAAACTGTTAAAACCAACAAGTTGAATTCCTGCTGAGCTTCCCTCTCCAAACACATGTCTTAAATTTGCCAGAATCTTCCAGGATAATATCTCTCTCATAATGTATCTTACTATTCATATGCTCATAATTGACAATTCTGTATTTTACTTTCCCATGACAACCTCAGTCCTATAAATGACCTTGTCTACTGTATCAGTGGCTTGAGACACTGGATGACCCAAAACTGTATGTACTTAAACAAAGACAAGATTGGGATCCTTGTGGTAGGCGTTAGAGGTCGGAGACAGGAGAACCATTTAAAACCAACCTCGCTGTCTTAGAAACCCAGTGAGCAGGTTAGAAAATTGGGTGTTACCAGGCAATAAAAAAACTTACCTTCCCAAGCCACATTACAACTATAACTAGAACAGCATTTTACCACCTAAAAATATTTCCAAAGTTAGATCCATCCTGTCTCAGCCAGGTGCTGAAAACTGGCACTGTAATGTCCTTCTTGCCAGACTGCCCAAAAAGACTGTGGGATAAATATTAATAATAAGACAGACAGGACATGTTGGCAATAAAATAGTGTTCTAGAATTAATAAGGTTTTTTAAAGAAGATTGTTGAGAAGTGATTTAAAAGATGTCATTGATTCAGCAAGCCTCATATCCTCAAGCAGGGAGATCCAGAGCTGAGGGGCCCTGATGCAAAAGCCCTGTCACCGTCATAAGCTGGGACACCGTCATAAGCTGGGAAGCCAGCAAAGCCCTACCTGAGGATCTGAGGCTGTGTCCTGGCTTGTAAGGAAGCCGAAACGGTGCTTTAAACGTGATCAGTAAAATCTTAAAATCAATTCTAAAACAAGCTGGCAACCAGGGATGAGAGCCTAAAAACAGAGTGCTGATATAATATTGTCTTCTAGTATTTTTTAAATGCCAAGCATCTGCATTTTCTACAAACTGAAAGCGTGAGATTGTTTTTCGGCCAAACCTGAATACAGTGACTGAGAGTAATCTAACAGACATGAAATACAAGCACAAATGACCGTCTCGAGATTAAGTCAAGAAACAAAAGATCTGATATTTGAGATGCTCATTTATTAATGCTCCTTTATTGATACTATATATTTTGTTTTGAAATGAAAGGTCACTGTCAAATATCACACTCTGATTTCTTGATGCATGTATTTGATATTTGAAGACAGGGATCCAAATTGATTCTGTAAAATAGGGATGGACACTGGAGGACCTCATTTTGCTTAGCTGCCATATGCCTTTTGAATCTCGGAGTTATAACAAGCAGTGATCTCTTTCACTTAGATGTAGCCTTTTTTCACATAACCTAAATGATATGTTCAATCATTTCCAAATTGAAACACAACAAGAATTCCTTTTAATGTGGACCACAAAAAAAAAAACAACTGTTAATGTGTGAGAGGCCATACCTAGCAATTAATCATGGAAATCCAAATTAGCATTTGATTTTCTCAATTTTCAATGAATCATTTCAGTATTTTAAAGAATACCACCATCCTTTCAAACCCCACATTGTCCCACAAAGGGTTCATTGCTGAGGCGACTGGATTTAAAAGATATGGATCTGTCAAACTGAATACTGAAGGGCCTAATCCCATTTTCAAGGAGTATGTAACTGATTTTCTGAACTCACAATATCTTAACAATCTAAATCAACCATGTCCCTGGACACTCATGGCTTGCTTTTGTTTTACCCTCTGATACTCACGACCATCATGGGCTGTTCTATTTATGTTTTCCCAGGTTTGATTACACAGGACATGGGGCCTCAGAGGGGGTGCTAGCAGAAGGAACTATTGGTACCTGGAAAAAAGATGTCCTCTTTGTGTTGGATGAGTTAGCAGAGGGGCCTCAGGTAAATATTTCCTAGAGTCATGCACCTTTGCAAGTTAATGGTGGTTAGTAATCATGGAGTTATAAAAACATTGTTCAATAGAGATAGGAAGGAATTGACTCCCATTTAGAACAGGTTTTAAATGATCAGATAGCTGAGAACTGTCTCCCACTAACAAATCAATAATCAATATTGGGTATTGATTTCAAAGCATTGCAAAGAGTGACTTGCTCTCAGCTTTTCATGTGAGACTTGTCGTCAACATCTTGAAATGTATGGATGTACTTTTAACCAGCTGCACAACAACAGCAAAATGTAAATGTCGCTAAAAACATTGATTTCGGTCAGAAGTTATAATTACAGGATTATATTTGTTAAATATGCATGGCTTTAATTAAAAGAATATGGTGTTTTTAATAACCTACAGCCAAGTGCTAGTGTGTCTGTGTTACCACTAATAAACCAGTAAAAATATCCACATACTGTATGACATGAACACAAGCAGCCTGTGAAAAGAAACATTTTTTAAAATTTATTTTATTTAAGAAATAAATAAAAATGATCTCCTTTTGAATAATAATTTGTATACACCAATCAGCCATAACATTATGACGGAGGTGAAGTGAATAACACTGACTATCCCGTCAGTGGGGGAGAAATACTTAGCAGAAAGTGGACATGATGAGGTCAGAGCATCCACAAAAATGCCACTCTTGTACAGTGTTCTTGTTCAGCAGTGGTCAGTACCCATCAAATTTGGTCCAAGGAAGGAAAAGCGGTGAATCTGCGACAGGGTACTGGCTCAGTGATACACATGGGGAGCGGCGGCTGGAATGTGTGGTTTGATCCTACAGACGAGCTACTTTAGGCTGAAAAAGTTGATGCAGTTTCTGATGGGAAAGGTGTCAGAACACACAGTGCATCACAGTTTGTTGCATATGGGCCACAGACCTGCCATGGTGCCCATGCTGACCCCTGTCCACTGCCAAAAGCACCTACAATGGGCACATGGGCATCAAAACTGGGCCGCAGAGCAAGGGAGGCCAGGTCTGATGAATAACGTTTTCTTTTACATCACGTGGATGGCCAGGTGTGTGTGCTTCGTTTACCTGGGGAAGATATGGCACCAGGCTGCACTATGACAAGAAGGCAAACCAGTGGAGGCAGTGTGATGCTTTGGGGAATGTTCTCCTGGGAAACCTTGGGTCCTGTCATTCATGTTGATTTTACTTTGACACCTGGTAAACCATGGTATTCCTTGATGGCAGTGGCATCTTTCAGAAGCATATTGCGTCCTGCCACAAAGTAAAAATGGTTCAATAATGGTTTGAGGAACACAACAACAAGTTCAGGGTGTTGACTTGACCTCCAAATTCCCCAGATCACAATCCATTCAAACATCTGTGGGATGTACTGGACAAACAGTCTGATTCATGAAGGCCCCACCTCGCAATTTACAGACCTTCAGAAGTCTAGTGGAGTCAATGCCTCAATGGGTCAGGGCTGTTTTGCCAGGTTAAAAAAATCCATATCGTGCATCACAAAAAATTACAGCTACGCATTCAAATATCCAGATCCTGTGAGTATGCGCATATTGTTAAAAGTTGAATTGTTTTTTTGTCCATTATCAGTTTATGTACTGGAGGCTTCAAATTAGTTGTGTTGTCACAAAATCAGATCTCAAACTCAGAGATTACGTTATATAATTAAAACCTGTAGCCTAGCCCCCAACAAAGGGATTTATTAGAAAACCAATCAGATGGAAAAGCAGAATCAATAATGGAATTAATTAATGAAAACCTTTCAACTTCCATCCCTACTAGTCATTGGATGTTACACCATGTGTCCAGGAGATGGCACTGTTACCACATTTGTGGTATCATTAGTCTCCCACTGCTATGTATGAGCTGCTTGAATCTGCTGTTGAATTTATTGGATGTTTTTTTCTGTACATTTTTTATTTATCAGTTGGTCAGGTGATTTACAGTCTATTTAAAGTTTTTTTCTTACTTGTAGATAATGGTGGGTTCCAGTATAGGTGGTTGGCTCATGCTGCTGGCAGCCATTGCAAGACCAGAGAAGACTGCAGCACTGGTGGGCATCTCCACTGCTGCTGATCACCTTGTCAATTCGTTCAACTCTCTTCCTCTGGAGGTAGGAACATATAATATTATCACATATCAGATTTTTCGTCATGTGTTGTTGGAAACGGTACAGTCATTTTCATTGTTTTTCTGCATTGGATTTTTCTGTGTTTGAATGCGCAGACACGCAAGGAATTCGAGGAGAAGGGAGAGTGGATTGTGCCCACCAAACACTCAGAGGAGGGTCTTTACAAGTTTAGCATGGACTTTCTGCGCGAGGCAGAAAATCACTGTGTGCTCCAGAGTCCCATCCCCATCACCTGTCCCGTTCGGCTCATTCATGGGCTGAAAGATGAGGATGTCCCCTGGCACATCTCTATGCAGGTTGCAGAACGTGTCCTCAGCCCTGACGTGGATGTTATCCTTCGGCGACATGGCCAGCACCGTATGTCTGACAAGGACGACATCAAACTCATGGTCTACACTATTGACGATCTCATAGACAAGCTGACCACTTTGGTCTGAGTGCTCAGCTTGACAGATGGCTGAGATAAGGCGAGAAGGACTGTGTTTACTGGGAAGTCAACACTCTAAAAATTTACCAAACAGTGGCATGTTTCTTGCCAAATGTGACCTTTTGTTTGTTATTCTCTCTGTACATCATCTGTCATTTTCACATGCCGTTACAGTGCAAACTATATTGAAAGGGAGCTCTCCTGCTAGTTGTTCCCTTATATCTTCAGGTTGCATTTGTATGTGTTCCAGTGTTATGTTTGCCTTTATTAAGTCTGCAATTGCTGCTGTCTGCCGCCGTTCTTATCGTTTGACTGTTTTCCTCTTCCTCTTAGACACATAGTTTTCCTGTGCCTTTTTTAATCACTTTTCACCCCTTTTGGCCAATAAAACCTCTGCACATAGAGTGCATGTCTCATTCTGTTTCCACAACTAACACATCATAATCAGCTGATAAACAATATCTGTGTTATTGATATTGAAATGCATACATAATAGTATTATGTAATTATAAATACTTTTAGAACTTTAGTATAAAACTAGAGTTTTAAAAGTATTTATAAATGTAGGGAATGTAGAGCTATGTTACAGAAACGTATGTTTCTATGAAAGCTTAACACTTTTAAAGTTTCTAAAAAAAGACTACTCAAATCACCATGACTTAATGGATAAAAGAAGGATTTCAAAATTAGGACATATTTTATGCAAATCTAAGATGAAGTTAACAAGATTCTGAACAGAAACTCAATTTGCCAGATGTAGGCCTACCAGTGTGTCGACACAATGGATCATGGCTTCACGTAGTCAGTCAAAATCATCAAGACCTGTAGGCTGCAGACATGAGGTTTATTTTTGTTAGCAGAACATTCTGTTACATGACTCCCCATACCTGTTGGCCTTTAGCCATAGAGAGGGCAGCTGAGTGGAGCCACTGGACTGTTGATTATTAACATGTAATTGGCCACTAGCTGCAGTATGCTCAATGGGGCGAAACCAACCACTTAACTCTCTCAGATCGGCTTTACTGCAGCGGTGACCTTTCAACTCATGGTTGAGCTATGAAGTCAGTCATTTCGTGTGTCACAACTAAAATCAAGCATCAGTTTATGCAAGCAGAAGAGATGGTGCAAAAAGGCATTGCATATGATGTTTTTACTATGGGCTCCCTTTGCTATAGTTTTTTTTCTAGTTAGCTACAGATCTTTGTTTACCACAAGATCCCACATTTTAGCTGTTTTGTTGTCTCCTGAAATAAGGCCGCATGCTTCCCATACCGAGCTACAGCACTCTGCAAACTGCATTCACCAATCAGCATGTATCCACCACAAAAAAAATGAATTTAGTAAGCAAAGAGAAATGGCTGTCATTACTGAAATAAGAGACAGGCGCTTGAACTAACAATAAGCAGAGTGCCTGCTTTGTGTAGAAGCCAAACGGATAACATCAAGTCAGGAGGGAGACGAACTTAAAGCAAGACGGCAAAGGGCAACAGCCACTGAGCTGGTCACTGGATCCTTTTGTGATGGGGGAGAAGAGGGGGTTTGTGTACAGTGGATGCATGTCCGGTATTGACTTAATGTCTGAAAAGAAGAATTAAATTAATTTGGCACCATCACGTGCCTTGGTTTGCCGATGGTTACTTCGTTCTCCCTCAAGCTGACCGTGCACTACAGTGACCACCGTCCGGAAGCGTTGTCACATCGCATACTGTTTTGATAGTGTCTAGGGACCCCTCCTGGAGGAGCTGCCATATAAAACGAGTGACTCGCCCCTCCCGGACAAATTAAACCAAGCCTGGCCCGACGCGCCTGTGCTGCGCTTCATGGATGCTTCAGCAGTTCAGCATCCTCAGCCCTGCCCAGCTCAGCGGAATTAACACTGTGACACGGACACATCGGACCACTCTCTCCTCTTCAGTAAGTGCACGTATTCTTTATAGCATAAAACTGCTTCGAGTGCGTGACATTGTTTAATCTATATGCATAGGCTATACATGTTTATGCAATCGATGCAGTGTCGCAGCTTGTGTGCTTGGGCTTTGCGCAGTTGCCTTTGGGTTTGAAAAATGTTTTAGCAAACTGCAGAATGCGTAGCAATGTGGTGAACGTTAGATGGAGGAACTTCAATCTACTGAATTTACTGAGAGAATTGCGTCCAACAAGAGACGCAGTGACAATCAACTGAAGAATGGTCAAATATTTGCGGCACAGGGGACTGACGTAGCCTAATTTAAAACTGTATGTTTATTGTAAACTATATATTTATCTAAACTATATGAAAATGTTGTCTATTGTATGAATGCATGTTTTGTAAAAGGACAAACTTTATTAATACAGTACATACATTTGATTATTTAATTTGCGCCATCATGACTGCCTACTGGAGGTCACACTTCATCCATCACTGCACACAGCGTGCCGGAAACGGGCTTGATTGTTACCATAGCAATAAGAGGGCTGGTCCATGTTCGGGACAGCAGCCAGGGACCACACCCTTCCCTGCTACAGCATCTAGAGATGCGCCTGGGTGGAGTGCTGAGCTGGAAAGAGAGTTGCTATAGGGAGACTAAAATCTGGCTTTTTGGCTTTTCTTCAAACATTTAAACGTTTATGGTCCAATGATGCAGATTATTAAAGAGAAAATAAAATCAACAAGTTGTCTTGCAGCCATTTAATCAGGATACAAAATAGTCACTTATATAGGCGCCAAAGAAGGTTAAAATCAAAGCCAACTGGACTTGAAGATACTAGAATAATAATAATAATAATAATAATAATAATAATAATAATAATAATAATAATAATAAATAATATAGGCTGCTACAACAGGTATATTTTAGGAACATTATGATGATGGTTATTCTCAGAAAATTTTGCAGCTTGTCACAGACTAGGTCACCCTCATGTGTCATTTGTTTTCTTCAGGGCTACATATACTAGAGTGTTTGCAAGAGCTGCCATGGCGAACAGAGGGCCCAGCTATGGACTGAGCCGAGAGGTGCAGGAGAAGATCGAGCAGAAGTATGACCCTGACCTGGAGCAGCGGCTGGTGGACTGGATAGTCGCACAGTGTGGAGGAAACCTGGAGAGGCCGCAGCAGGGCAGAGAGAACTTCCAGAAATGGCTGATGGATGGAACAGTGAGTGGCTGCAGCACCTGTACTTAAAATAGAAGTTACCATTGAATTATTTAAGCTAGATGTACCAGCTCTGTCAGATTTAAAGAGTCCATAAAGTAAAGAAGGCCCAAATAAGCAGCCAGATTTATGTGCCAACTTATTTTGGAAAGCTAATATAAATTATATTGGTTATAATATTTGTTTTTTTTATTTAAATTTACAGTACTGAGACATTGTATTTGGTCAATTTCATCACTCCTAGCTCAAAGAGAGACTATCAAATGATAGAAAAGAGGATGTGTTCATTGTCAGCAGCTGATTTTAATTTTCTAACTGTTGTGGTCCTAACTTTGGTCCTTACTCTGGGAGCCTTTGATAGGTCTGCTGAAAATGCTTAGCACTATAAGACCTAATAACCAATTATAAGTGCCCTGCATTGCCCTGCAAGCCATTATAGGCCAGGGAGACACATCACTTTCTACACCAGCAAGTGGATCAACAGACAATAATGTAACACAGCCACAAAACATGTTGCTCTTGAGGCATGACAACAGTTTTTCTTTGAAATGTTTTAAATCATTGACAGAAGTAAAAATTTGAAGTTGAGAGAAAGCTGCAACATCGGAAATATTAATTATGGCATTTAAGCATGGCAAATAAGTTTGTCTCAGGTTGAACTATAACTCAACTCAAAATCATTTTGGTATGGTCAGTGTGAGTTTGATGTGTTCAAACCAGATTTCTGGCCTCCTTTGTCCCAGATCCTTTGTAGGCTTATCAACAGCCTTTATCCGAGGGGGAAGGAGCCTATCAAGAAGATTCCAGAGACACAGATGGCCTTCAAACAAATGGAGAAGATCTCTCAGTTCCTGCAAGCAGCTGAAGCTTATGGAGTCACAACCACTGACATATTTCAAACTGTGGACCTCTGGGAAGGTGAATTTCCCTCTGATTATTACTGATCAACTGCTAGAGTGGTTCACATTAGTTTTTACAAAGATGAGCGTTTTGTTTTACCTCAAGATCAATTTTCCCCTAAGGGAAATTTGTCTCGGGCATCAGTGCCGCAAAAGGCTGCAGTAACAACAGTAACATGTGGGCTTTACTCTTACATGCATTAAACATTTACATTACATTGCACAAGTATCTGAATCACTATACCTGTCAGTAATTGATTACAAGGTAGAACCTGAATGATATGAAACCTCTGAATAATAATATTCAGTTGCACTTGAGCTCATAAAGCTGTAAACGATATAACAAACACTAAAATTACAACTGCCGCATTTCTAAAAAAAAATAAAAAAACTCATTTAAGATCTGGTTGTTAGGAAACACTAGTGCAAGCGATCATCAATAATAAACTATGCTTAAAAATAAATAAAGCACCGGAAGTGCTTCAAGCCATCTTGTTCAGAGCAGATTGTTTATTTAGGAGCGCTATGGAAGTAGGGATGAAGGACAGCTCACAGCGTTTACTTTTACATCTGCTAACTCTGTAGCGTTTCCCTGAAGGTAATACGTCAGATTCAGAGTGCAGAATATGTGAAGGGGCCTTCAGAATTTTCGGTGGCAGGGAGACTACCATTTTTTCAAAGATGAACTGAAGGGAAGTGTAGTCTTTCTTCCCCATAACCTTCATCACAGCTTTTGACCTCCTGTCATAACATTATACTTTTGTTCTGGCTATAGGAAAGGACATGGCAGCGGTGCAAAGAACTCTTATGGCTCTGGGAAGTGTGGCGGTCACTAAGGACGATGGCCATTACAGAGGTGACCGAGACTGGTTTCACAGGTAAAGAGAAATCTCACTGTAACAGAGGAGCTTCACATTGCATGCCCACAATGCTTCGACCTCTGTGAGGCTTCCTCACCTTGTAACTTGTTGTACATGTAGGAAAGCCCAGGCATATCGGCGAGAGTTCAGTGAGGAGCAGCTCCGCCAAGGGCAGAGTTTGATCGGCCTGCAGATGGGCAGCAACCGCGGGGCTTCCCAAGCTGGTATGACAGGCTACGGTATGCACCGTCAGATCATGTAGACCAGCTAACCTGCTCCCCTGCTTCCAGACTTTGTTTTCTACTAATACCACAAAAGTAGTAACCTTCTGTGTAGCACCTGCCATGTTAACCTCAATTTCCCTGAAACTGCTGCTTTCTATCTTAAAAAATGATGTCAAACATTGTAGATGTCCTTCTTCAAGCTCTCTTCCTGGTCATTCATTCCCTTTTGCCACATGCTGTTCCCACCCTACACTGCAAAAACTGAGCTCTCAAAAACAAGAAAAAAAGCATTAAAATGGGGGAAATATTACTTAAAATGAGCAAAAATATCTGCCAACAGAACAAGAATATTTCACTTGCTACTTAAGGACAAAAAAACTTGAAACAGGTGAAATTCTCTAACATGAAAGCTGCCTGGTAAGAAGAAATACCTTTTTGAACAAAAAACAAGTATATTTTGCCTTCAATTATGATAATTAATCTTAACAAGATTTTAGTTTTTGCAGTGTAGCTTTGTTTACTCTGTTTCCCTGCTTTCCATGTCCAAATGATTACTTAGTCAGAGTCATTCAACATCAATTTAGTCTTATGCAGAATTTAAGATTAAAATCTTTATACAAAACAAGCCATCAGTGTTTTACCCATTTTCAGTCTGTAATACTGTAAGTCACTGCTACAGCATGATGTATGCTATTTATTTGTATTTATATATACACATATTAACATAATCATTGGTCATTGTTTTTGAATGGTCTGTTACTGTTTAATTATTTTGCCTTAAACTTAATGGAACTCAACGACTGACGATGTCTCTGCTATCTTGTCTGAAGACTTGTTGCAGTATCCTCTGTAACCAAATCAACCTCACGTTGTGCCTGGTTATGGGACTACAGAGACTGGGTCCTAATATCAAATTATAAATGAGTTTCATTCATTCTGAGCCATCCCCTTGTTATTTGTTTGTTAGATTATATCTTTTGTCCATGATGTGTTCATTTTGTGTCCAAACGTGAAGTTTCCATTTCTGGTGCCATGTAAAGACATTGCTTGAATGTGCACTTTTATGTATTGTCATGTTTATATCTTTGAAATATATTTATATCTGGAGGCTTGTGAGAAGAAATATTGAAAAAATAAAGTATGTGAACATATATTTGTGTCCGTCTGTGTGTCACAAGGTTGAGTATCTTGAAAGCTGGAAAGTCAGTGGTGTATGCTGTGTGCTCATAGTGTGTTTTTTTTCTTATCTTGGTTTTATGTTCCAGCTCCTCCCTTGCGCCCATCCCTCCTGTTTCTCCTGACTATACACAATTTAATAAAGGGGCAGCCACACAGCATAATGATTAGGGTAACGGTTCTTCTACCAGACAGATTCAAGCCTGTGTGCCAGAAAACCTTTGCCTTGCTGAGTGACCTTGAGTAAGACATTAAATCCCTAGCTGGTCCAATAATGCTGTTTAATAGCTTATCTTTTTATAGAAAGATAAGAAAAGATAAGAAAAGTCAAAAACTGCCATAAAATGTATCTAAAAACATCTGTTCTTTCACCAATTGTTTTCTACTGCTTTTGTATAGCTTTTGTACAGCCTAATGGACATTGAATGACCAAATGTCCACTCTAAACACTCAAATCAGTCTAGCAGCTAGATAACATCTGAGGGACAGTGTCATTAAGATAAGCAGAAATCTTTGTCTGAGGCATGCTAGTGAGGTTGTGTTGGGCTTTGGACCACAAAAGGTCACATTTTATGTCAGTGATCCCGTTTATGGGTCAATTGTTCCTGACTTGTCACAACTTGACATTTTCAAGAACACATATGAGAAAAGCATGCATGAATTAACATTTTAGCTTGTGTATTAGTGTAATGACTCAGCCCACTACAGTGCTGTCCTTTAAATCTTGGACAAAAGCAACAGCTAATGTTATTCTAAGGCGTCCATTCCAAATGCCATCTTTTTATTGCTCAATTAAAAATAAGATATCCTACTGTGCAGATGTGAAGTTGTGTGAACTGTGTAATCGTTTGCTCATGTTAAATATCCTGTTTGCTTCACTGCGTAGGAAGGCAGTATATGTGAAACTATGTGGTGTCTTGCATGCCTGTCCTGCACACACACTCTATGCTTATTATTAGCCTCAACTAGGCTGGAGAAGCATCTGAAGGGGCACAGGTGACGCGTAACTGACAGACCCAATAAGTAAGCCAAAAACACAGTCAGACCAATGAAATGTGTTTGAGGACTGAGGTCACTCTTGTCCAAAGTTCTTGTCTAGCTTACATTTCCTTTAGTTAGTGTCTTGGCTGTTTGTCCCCCCCACTCTGCTCCTCTTGTGTATGCCTGTTTGAAGACAAGTTGAAGATTCATTGCTGCATGTTGTCATTCGAGTAGAGCATGCTATGAGGCAAACTATGCACTGGATTCAACTTCTTTCAGCCTAAAAGTTTTTGCATATTGCGATTTTCATTTTGTTCGACACGTGCTTCAGGTGCAATGTTGCAGATGAGGTTTAAGGTCACTCTCTTGCTCCTTCTTTTGGTGGTCAGGTGTGTTGCACAGGAAGAAACCCAAAATAAAGGCTGTGTTTGTGGATACCCTGGAATACCAGGTGACCCTGGACACAACGGTACACCTGGCAGAGACGGCCGTGATGGACTCAGAGGTGACAAAGGTGATCGAGGTAAGTTCAGAGGAGACACCTCTTCTTTAGAACTATATGCACTTTGTCCTGAATGTCTTCTGTTTCAACTTTTCAATTTATTATGACAATTATTTATGAATCACCCATTAAAAGGTGAAGTTGGCCTTGTTGGACCAGCAGGCAGTGACGGCCACAAGGGAGACAAAGGGGACCCTGGTATGTATCTGCAAAATAAACTGCACCACTGAAAAATAAACTGATCTGTAAAGTAACCTGTGATGAAACATTCATCTATTTTTACCAGCTGTAGACTTTTTTTGCACATACTTAAAATATTTTTTATTTATTTGTTGACTTTCTGGAATATGTATGTACTGTACTGTAGACAGGTTTATTGTGGGCTAATTTACAGGTGCAGTTGGACCAGCAGGGCTCAAAGGAAAAAGGGGAGAAAATGGAGAGCGGGGGCCTCCTGGGAAAATGGGGCCCCAAGGAGTCCAAGGGCCCATTGGCTTGAAAGGAAATAAGGGAGAGCTTGGGCTGCCTGGACCCCAAGGACATAAAGGTGATTTAGGGCCTGCTGGACCAGAGGGTCCGAAGGGGGAAATTGGCCTTCAAGGCGACAGGGGTATTCAGGGACCATTAGGACCCCCTGGCAGGCCGGGACCTAAAGGGGATCTTGGTCTTCCAGGTCATAAAGGGAATATTGGTTATCGTGGGGACAGAGGGGTTCGAGGAGAGAGAGGTGAGAAGGGTGAGAAGGGAGAGGCTTTTGTTATCGCTAAAAGCGCCTTCTCTGTGGGACTCACAGCACAAAGTAAACTCCCAGCAGCCAATGCACCGATCCGGTTTGACAAGATTATTTACAACAAACAGAATCATTACGATACACAAACAGGGAGATTCACATGCTCCACAGCAGGAGCCTATTTCTTCACCTATCACATCACGGTCTTCTCCAGAAACGTGAAGGTGGCTCTCGTAAAGAACGGCGCAAAGATCATCCACACCACGGATAACTACCAGAGCAGCGAGGATCAGGCAGCAGGGGGTGCTGTGCTGCACCTGGACGTGGGGGACAAGGTGTGGCTGCAGGTGGCTGGAGGAGAGCTGTTCAATGGACTCTTTGCTGATGAAGATGATGACACTACTTTCTCTGGGTTCTTAATCTTTGAAGCTTAAATTGGGCATGATTTCTTTATAGCTGCTGGTATAAAATAGTGAAATATTAAAGGAAAAATAGAAATCAGTCAAGGGAGAGGCTTGGCTCTAAACATTAGTTGATTCTATAATGCAGTAGAACCATACTTTTTACTCCACTGCATTAATTTCATTGTGAAATTATTCATTGTTAGCCTATAGATTAAGTGCCCAAGAATATAAAGTTATTCAAGACAGTCGGTAACTCACAGCACACTCAATGTACAATAAACAATAATATAAACACTCAGCCTGGGCAATTGTTCTGCATTATGAGTACTTTTCTTTTTGCTGAGAACACTTCCATACTTTTACTTTGGTAACGTTTTAAATGCAGGGCTATTTTACACTGCTGTATTGCTATTTGTTCTGGGGGATTTTTCATTGTGTGCCCTAATCAATTAAATTTTCTCGCAGGATCTTGATCACATGCAATTCTCCTGAAATAAGAGCATCAGCCTGTAAACAAAAAGGAGCTTAAATAGATGAAATTGAGGTTACCTCAGCTTTTAGAGTTTTTCTTTTACCCTGTTGTGTTAAAATAAAAAGCAAAATTTACTAAGATGTTTCTTCTTCCTCTGGTATTTGGGGATAGGCACACACAAGAGATACCTGAGACATTAATTGTCTTGGCACAATACACGAGGAAGACAGTGCAACACCAACTGGAAGGCCCAGTCTTTTTTTGTCTTCAAAGAACCGCACGAAGTTCTCTTTTTTTCTTCAATGGACAGCGTTGCCCAGTGGACTAATCTACTGACTTATGATTGGTTGTCAGCCGAATGGTCACTCTAAGGCCAACCAGTAACCTCGATCCTAACCTCTCGAAGCCCCGCCCCTCGCAAACACTGCAACAAGTGCATAATGATGCTCGCCAGCTCGACCCTCCAAGAAAGAGCTCTTTTAACTGGAATCATCAGCGAAATTATGAGCCGTTGAGCAACTTTGGCAGATATCGCATGAGTCACTATTTATTTTGTACACTTACTTGACTACCATCAGGTTTTGCCGGTCGGCGAAAGCGAAATTACAAACCGCAGAGCTTGCGTAATTTAGAAGAACTTCATCAGTGAGCCCGTGAGCTAGCTGAAGTGGCTAGCCCGGTGTGTTTCAAGAAAGTCAGCCAGGCGTCTGTCTCAATATGTTGCGGGGTAACTAGTTAGCAGAGGCGGCGCACTTGTCGTGGGTTTTGTACCCGACATGTTTTTGCGAGAGGACAAGGAGTGCGAGGCAGCAAGCCGTTGGACCTCAGAGAAACTCGGACCAATTCACTATGGGTAAACAACAAACCCAGCTGCTCTGTTGATGTCTAAGAAAAAACGCCAGGAAGACAACTTCGACTATGAGCAGGGTGAGCACTCATTTTCTATTAACCGCGCACTGACTGCTAATTTCATTCACAACTAGTAAAAGTAATAAGTGACGCAGTAATTCCTTTTAATTATTTATATTATTACAGTTGCAGTGATTTCCCTCCTATGTTCCTGGTTGAAATGGGACCAGGGGGGGTTATTGTGGTGCATTACAGCAGTGGTTGTTATAGTGATGTGGGAGATGCCAGGCCGTGCAGGGAGTTGGTGAAGGAGGGAGGAGGGTGGAGGGAATGGGGGCACCAACTACAAAGAGCTTTATGACCAAAGAAAGTTAATTAATGCAGAAATAAATAAGCTGTTTGGCCCCGAGTTCTTTATGAGCTTAGAAAAGTACTCAGTATAATCCCCTTTCATAGTTCCTGCTTTTCAGATTCCACCTTTTTCTTAGCACTAACTTAGCTATTCTTCTCACAGGAGTCTATAATCATCACTACAGTTTACTCACAATTAATAAATTATGTTTTCATGGCACCCCAGATGAACTTTATACTAGAGCTAAACTGTGGTGCCTGGGCCATTCGTTGTTAATGGTCACAGTTATCTGCTTTAGATACATAAAATCATTTTTACAACGGGATTACACAACTCCAATATAATTTTACATTAGGCTCCTTTCTTTTTCATACACACTTGTAATTCTGTCTCATGAGACCCACAATAAGAACTTTTTGGCTGTAGTTTATGAACCTACAGTACTCTGCATTAGTTGTCTTCCTTATGCACTTCAGAAGTCACTTTAATCAGATATTTTTCGTGACTCAGTCAAAAAGGACATTTGCGCCACGGAAATAAATACTGTGCTTTCCAAGCTCACAAACCGATGGGAACCGATGTTGTAAGATTGTCTCAGATCCCCATAATATTAACGGATTTGAGCTCTTAAAAAGCTTTCTGTTTTCATGGTTTTTGAATGTTGATGCAGCAGCCTTTTGGTTATTGTTGCACCTCTGTCAGGTTACACTGTTGACTGCTGACAACGAGGCTCAGTGCAGTTTTGTCCTCTTTAAGCCTTGTGCACTGTGTGGTGTTAGATTTCTGTCAGTCCGTCTCTGTGACAGTCCACAGAAGATCAGGTGAGGAAGTTGCCAACTGTGTGAGAGTGGTGACACTCCCTGTTTTGGGCTGTACCTGTACTTCCCACGCTCTATAGAAAGGGGCGTGGCATCTCCCAATCTTCTTCTTGTTTTCTTCTGCCAGATCAAAAAATGAGGAACTAGGTCATGGCCAAATATGAGACTTTAACAAGGAACCAATGCATGTGAGCTCACCTGATTCAGTTGGGACATGCTGTCTATTTCACAATCATGTGTCCACAAAAGAGGGGACATATTTCATATGGATACGGTTGGTGGAATTTTAGCCTTTATCTCTCTATTTTCCTCTATTTTCACCTTTTAAAATGTTTTGTGCACACAGACCAAGTCCTGGTGGGCTGTTTACAGGCTTTGGGTGTCACTCTCAGTCAGTGCTGAATAGCCTAGTTGTCTCCCTGATTAGGCTATCATGTGTAGATGAAACCAGTCCTGAACACAGACTGGTAAAGCTCCACTAATCAGATTATTAGTGTGATGGAAGTGGAACTGGCCGTACACACACAAACATACACGCTCCCACTCCCACACACCGTTCCCACACAGCAGATTTCAGAGCTTTCTCGCTGACACTTGTCATCTTTGCTTGAAGACCAGCTGTAAGATCAGCTGACAAGCATCAAAGCTAAAAAGATTTTAATATGGATTCAAATATTTAATACAGAATATTGTCAAGTGTTTCCTAATCTTGCTTATACAACCACAAACATGAACCCATTCATCTGAAAGGCAAAGTACAGTGAACTTTTTCTCCAGTACTGAACATATGTTCAGCTTAGGTTTCACAGAACCCTAGTTACGCACACTGATTTAGCTAATCAGCCAATCTGTTCTTTAAAACACTATGTGACGTTGTTTTAGGACATCCTAGAAGTAGGTCTTCCTCACAGCTTCCATTCATGGAGACAAATAAGACGAACAGTAAAATGACAGCTTAGAAAGGAATGGTGGTGTTGCTCCAGGGTGGTTGTGTCTGTCTCAGAGTTAAGCCAGAGTATGGAAAATGACAAAGAAAAGCTTACTTTCTCTTCATACTCCCTGTCTGGTCATCTTGCAGTTTAGTGCTGAGTTCATTTTGGCCTAACGAGTTTTATCTCGGCCTCAGGCAGGACATACCTCTGCAGAGGTGAACTATGGGTAGGAGGTCATGCATTAACCACTCCTTACATAACAGCGTGGGTTTTCTAGCCAAACAGGAAGGGAGTCAATAATTTAAATGCCTTCCTCCCTGCTCAGCTCTGTGCACGCATGCGCATGAGTACATGCACACATACATGCACATGGACTTGGGCCGTGAACTATGAGAAAGGATGCTCTAACTAATTGTGCATTTGTTTTTGGAGTGCATTCTTTTAGCTCTTGTATACATGTTTATGTATCTGTGTGCATGTTCATCCTTGTCTCTGGGAGTCTAATCTGAGGCTGGCTCCAGCTGGCTGCCATGTGTGGGGGGGGGACTCCTCCCTGAGCTCTTAATTAACTCTGGACCAGGGCCCCAGAGTGCCGCTCCCATCCACAGTTTAGCAGGAGGAAGACGCAGAGCAGCAGGGATCCTGATACGCAGGCAGAGCAAAGATGACAGAGGAAAGTTCAACGTAGTAAAAGTGATCTGCACAGACAGTTGGGCGTGATATTAACAGATACGTGAGTACTATTTGTCTGTAGCTGTAGAGATGGACGTAGCAGATGCTGTTTTACTTGTACATGTTTTATTTACGTAGTTTATTTTTCTGTCAGAAGATGATAGCGATCAAAATGTAAACCTTTGATGTTGACTTTTGAGAAAAATTAACAAAATGAAAGATGTTTTAAGTACATACTGTGTATGTATGGTGGACAGTATAAAAATATAGTGCCTTAAGTACAGTTTATCTTTTTATATTTTATCTCTCAGGGTATGAAACCCTTTTCATATTAAAGGAAACAGCAGTTGTCAGTGTTGAATTTGTTTTGTACCAGCCATTTCAACAGTGTCTGCTAAGCACGTGAAAGCTAATGTTGTCATTGAAATTGATGAATTCAGTGTGGATTAAAATACAAAAAGCCTCATAAAGACATCACTAGTTTAACAAGGCGTAGTTAACATAGTTAAAATATACAGAAACTAACTGTAGAGTTGTTGGAGTATAAAGCATATTGCATATAAGTAGTTGATGTTTTAAGCCTTTGTTGTGCTGTGTCAGCTTGGTTCTGACTAACAGCCTTGCCAAGTATTAGCAGACACCAGCTGGCCTGTGACAGTTGGCGCCAAGTGTGGGGAGAATGCAGAAAGGTGTTGAAGGATGGCACGAGTATTCAAAACAAAAACAAGCCACTGGAGAAATTCCTTTCTTATCGCCTATCTTTCTGCTCGGAAAGTAGATGGGATAGATGATCCCATCTATTTTTCCAGTTGCTGATTCTTCCGCGGCTGAGGAGGAGAAAGTACAAGAAGACAATTCAGCATAGCTTTGAAAGCAGCACATTGTTCAGGAGGGGTGTGTACTGTCTGTCAGCAGCGGTGCTTGGCAGCGGTGGCTCTGTGTTTACGTAAGTGTTCGGTCTGATGGAGCAAGCTGGTTGAAGTGATGGCAGATTCCACTGAGAGTTTGACTGAAAAAACCCATCTGCTGCCGACACGCATGGGGACTGGAGGTATGGGATCGTTCCAGGATCCCTGCAACTCCCCGCATGTGTACGTAGCAGTCAGTGGAAGCAACACTGCCTTCAAAGCTTAAAGAAATGCCTTCTGTTCATGTTAGGACAGAATGATGCTGACAAAATAATGACATTTTCAATTAAATCCCTGAATAATTATGACAATAAATAGTTTTCCTGCTAGAAATTTGAAAGTCAGCAGTAATGTGAATATGGTTACAAACAATTTCAATTTTTTTCAACTCCCCCATTTAGCATGTATAAGCAGTATATAAACAATTAATTAATGGGGTATTACACACTGTAATGTTGTTTTTCTTTTGTCTTTTTAAGTGTTTACTGATGATGTAGTTGTCAACAAGTTTAACTCCTCCTCCTCCGTCATAGGAGAAGTTATAATTGTTAAAAATGTACATCATTTGAACACACTTATTTTAAACACATTGTCTCATCTGCTCACAATTACATTAAAGTATATTGTAACTAATGACTCATATATTGGATATTATGCTTATAAATTATATGTCGGGGGGTTAAAGTAAAGTGTTGCCATGAATATAATTATAATTCATAAAATTGTTCAATTTGATAATAATTAAGACTTACAGAATATGAAAAGTAAGCATTTTTGCCATATTATATTATCCTAATAAACAAATTCTGAGATGATGTCTGGTCTCACACCAAGATATTAACATGACAACTACATATCATCCTAGTCTGTTCGAGGCACATTGAGTGAACCATTCTTGAAAAAGCCTCTGGAAAACTAGCTCTCTTGATGCAGGGACTTTGTCAAGGAGAACTTGTGTGTAAACTTTCATGCACAAAATGTTGTTTTAGAGACATAATTTCTTTGTAGGTCCTATTATGGTCAACATTTTATCTTATTTTTAAAATATTTATATATCAGTTTCCAGGCCGTAGACAGATATGAGATTTTGTAGCCTTTTGAACACCAGTCCTGCTGAATCCAGAGTTAAAAGAGACCTGGAGAAAGTGGGACTTTTTGAAATAGACATTAGAAAACATTTTTACACAGTAGGAGAAGCACAGGTGTTTAAATAAAATGAATGATGGCTGAATTCCATAGCCGCTTCAGTTTCAGGGTCCTGGTGTTGTGCATGCTGGCTCACTCTCACACCTGTGCATTTCCTACTATGATGAGAAAACTGTGAAAAGGGCGTATTGTAAGACATCCTATATAGACAAACAATGAAGTGACCGGTCTCACTGATTTGAAGACCATACAGTCCTCCTCCTCACTGTCACCTCATCATCTACGTAATCTGGAGAAGGCCTGGCAATTTATTGCATTAATCACAATGGATTAGCAAGTTTCATTGCTTAGTCACGCTCACAAAGCCCCACTTCAAAGGCTCAGCTGCATTAGCCACTACCCTGAGTCACACACTCACATAAAGCTGAACCTAGCACAACACCCTAACATGGGCCTCAGCTCTACTTGGACATTGAAATATAGCACCACAGACAGATGCATGTAGGTTTCTGTGTGAAAGATTTCTTACTCCTCTGGACCCTGTGCAAACTGAAGGGTATTTTTCTTTCTTCTAATTTGCGTCCCTCCCTTTATTCTCTCTGTTCCTCCTCCTCTTACATACAAACACAAAGGACACTGTCCTGTAAGTACACAATAGTTAATTCTCATGCTCCCATCCCCTTTAGCCTACTCTGTTTCCTTTTCATGCTAATGTTCTTTACAGCAATTCATTTTCCACAGCCTTCCCTGAAAAGATCATTTAAAAAAATAAAAATAATTTGTTTTACTCAATTCATTTTTAAAAGCAAATGCACATCTCTTTCTAACTAACTGAAGCTATGATCTGCTTTTATCTGCAAATTTAGTTTCGCCATAGCAACCTTTGAATAGGATCATTAATTCTTCAATAATGCAACATGCAAAGAGCTCTAAAATGAATCTCTGTTTCGTTTTGCAGGCAGAGCAGGACAGGGTCTTGTCCACCAGCGAAGACCCTCTCCCGTGCCTCAACAACTCTAAAGCTGACCCACTCATACGAACCCGACCCTTCAGTGATATATACCCATTCCACAGTCATGCTGACAGAAATGCAGTCCCATACTTGCTGGCTGGGTGTGGTGCCCAAGTACAGCCGATGACAGCGGACCCTGATGAGAACAGTTTGAATGGCATCAACTCCTCCTCCTGGTCCAACACCGTTATAGGTCAACCTGATGGAAAGCCTTACCCCTCAAGGATTATGAAGCTTTTTTCTAACTCGAGGAAGGGCCCTGTCCCTGCTCACAGTCCGTCCACCGACAGTTCCACCACAACCCACAGCAGGGGCATCGGCAGCAATAGCGGCAGCGACAGCAACAGCAGCTCCCAGTCCTGGTCAGGACTTTCAGGACTGGGTGTTGTGGACTCTTTCAAAAAGCTGCGTTCCTCTGTGCTCCAGGGTATACAGAGTAGAGGGGCGGTTGCCCTCGATGGAGAGCATGTCCCTTCATCAGATCATGGTGTTGCGAATGGCACAGTTGTGGCCACCATTGATCCTGGTCTTGATGATGCAACAAATAATTTAAAGTTTCCAGAAGGATACAGTTTGTCTAACGGAAATTTTAATGGCCAAAATGTGGCTGTGAGTAGTCAGTGCGGATCAGATATTGAGGACTACGATGATGAGGTAAATGATGAAGGAGATGGTCTCGAACGCAACACGCGATTCTCAAGGAGTATCAGGAGAGCTTACGGAGCAGGACGCATTTCTTTACTTGACGTGGAGAGTGGGAGACTTGCAGCAAGAAGCACAAATGAAGCCACAGACAGTCAGAAAACAGATCAGACATCCAAGGCGACTGATGATGAGACGGAGAACATGAATGTGAACACAAATGTGAAGGTGCTGAGCAGACTGAGCAAGAGTGCAGAACACCTTCATATTTTTAAGGCACCTTTCAGGCGCAAAACCCCATCTCCAGGTCCTCCTTCGCCTCAGGAAGACTCCCGGAGGACCAGCATGTCAAACGGGACACAAACCATCCAGAGGACAGCCAGCGCCTCCTCAGTGGACCTCCAGGGCCACGCTAGCCACAGGAAGAGCCATGTGAAGACCAAGGTGCCAATGCTAAAGCTAGTAGGCAGCATGACTGACTTGACTGTCCGACGCAGGCAGAATCCCTCCCCCAGTCCCACCTCTCCATCTCTCATGTCTCCCCTGAGTCGTCTCCATGATGACTATTCCCGCCGCGTGCCTTGCCTAACAACCGGTGAACGACAACGCCGGCCCTCGCCCGTCAGAGCCCGGGTCATGTCTGTCGGACACACCCCTCTGGTTCACCCACAGCCTGAATACGATGTGGGCCCACAGCAGCACCAGGTTCTCATCAGCCCGGTTTCTGTGGAGCCCCCAGAGAGAACCGAGCAGACCCCAGCTGGTATCTCTGCTCATTATATATCGTTGACGGCAGAATGTGAGTCATCTCCACTCAGCCAAAAAGAGCCATCACAACAACTAGAACAGACCGAGGTCAACATGCTGCCAAACAGGGTAAGGGAGTAACTTAGAAAATCATGTGTGTAACGATGACAGGGATCTGATGTGAAATAATTTGACGTGGCACATACTGTGTGTTTCTGTTTCTGTTAGTTTTGCTTTACCTGTTCGGTTTCTTCCTCACAGGAGATGTAGACACTCTGACACAATGCTGTTTGTGTGCAAAACAATACTGATGACATCAAGCTAGTGTTATCAAGGGTCCGACTACTGCTTGCAGATTTATAAAATGTACTGTAACATGTTTCAAACCATCAACAATTAGTAGCACCTTTTTTCATTGAATTACAAACAGGGGATTGGAAATGATTAGAGTGCAGGCTTCCTGTAAAGTTTCAAAGAGGAAGGAGGCACTAAAGATTTAACGTATTCCTTATAATCTAGAACAGCTTCATCAATTTTATCAAGTGATCTTTGAATCCGGCATGATTCTAAACCACTGAGATACGTGCTCATGTCAATGTGATACTAAAGAAAAACGAGCTGTGTGTGCGTGTCCAAAGTCCCCTTCGGTGTCAAATAGATATGCCTTAGGTGTAACCTTTCTTCACTGTCCTTTTCCAGTCAGTTGTGTTTGATATACAGACTTCTGCTGTAGCAAGGTCACATGCTGAAGCCAGCTGTTCTGTGCTACCAGGCGCGCTGAAGGAGCAGACAGAGTTAATGATTAGGCTTTGTTTATGATTAGTGGCACTTGCGCAAATCAGCTCCACAGTACTGTTGCTGTGGGAGGGTAGGCAGCAATGAGTGAATACGGCCCCCTTCCCTTTAGCTGGAGCAAAATGGATCAAAGTCCAGCACCACGGGCACTGGGCCCGAGACAGCTAGCAGCACCACTAGTTAGTCAGGACCATAAGCACACTGTTACAGTGAAATGTGTTTTTGTCTAAGAGTAGTAGTTTGCCTTTGAAGATGAACGGGGAAAATCTGATTTGTTTACTTTAGAAATCAAGTGCCTTTTACTGGCCTCAGAAACAGTTTGAGGGACTTGGCCTTGGGGACACAGGCCAGTCTGTGTTTGTGTTTGCGTCACAATGGTGCTAGTCCATTGCGTGCCTTTCCAGTGTATATGCTGGGGACCGGACCCAGATCGTGAAAACCAGGAGGTGAGGTTTGATATCGCTGCCCGACTAACAAACCTAGAACAACAATTTCTAAATGAGTAACCATTAACCAATATTTGAGCTTTGAGTGTAACATACCTGCTGACAAACACACAGTATGATAACATTTAATTGTGGAATATTTATGCAGTTTCTGTGAACTTGATAAGCTAAGAAGTTTGTTGTGTTCAATGTGTGGAGCAATTCACTGTGTGACTACTTTCACTTGATAATAAAGTTTCCCACGAGAATAAAAGATAAACTTTGTGGAAATAGGTCTCACTGGTTCTTGTGGTTCTGCCTTGACATTTAATCAAGACCGTTGCTTCTAGTTGGGGTTTTTATGACTTGCAGTACTGTTTTGCTCTGTTTCTGATTAACAGATGTTCTTCCCAGCAGACAATGTTCTGAATCTTTGTACGCTGCAGATCATTGATCAAGGGAAAGTCAATATCTTTGTCCTTATTGAGTTTTGAACTTTTTCCTCTGACCCCTAGGAGACATCAGACCAACAAGAAACATTTCTCCAAAAAGAGGATGTCTCTCCAACAACCAGCAGCACCCCTCCTATCTCTCTAACTTGCCTCCCGGAGTCACCCATATCGCCCCCCGATGCAGCCCCAGCTTCCACAGAAATATCCTCCGTCAAGCCCAGACGAAGGGGTGGGCGCTCGAGACCTCGGCCCATCTCTGACTATGGCCAGCTCATTTCCAGGAAGATCGCCATTCCCGAGGAAGGAGCAGTACTTCATGCTGAAGACAGGACAGCAAATACATCATTGCTTAAAGACTATAGTGGTAATAATGTGTGTGGGAATGGAGAGAGCCCTGAGATCTGCAGCATGAACGGAGACGTTCTGGGCAGCAGGCAGCGGCCAATCTCAGTGATAGGAGTTGTGGATCTGTTCCCTCCTGACGCCGAGGAAAAGGATGACCGCCTTCCTTCTGTAAGCCTTTGCAGTTTTAACCTACTGGAAGCAAACACAGTTTTTGGAAAAAGTTAAAAGGCTAGTTGAATCCTGCTTTATATAAACTAAACATATGGCCATACTCTGTAGTATTAAATCAAGGCTGATCTAACTGCCATCAAATAATTAAATTAACTTAACTCTAACTTGTTGTTTCCGATGTGTTAAAAAATACTGTATATCCTCCACATGTTAGGTAGAAAAGCAATATTTTCCCTGCCAATGCTAGCCACGTGAGTGGTGGTTAATACACAATTTTTGTTTTACATATTTTTACTGAAACATACCTAGGTATTTTGAAGGTACGTTTAATTCCTGCCCGCATGCTCCAAACCAATAGGGGGCAGCTTTTCCCCTCCTGCTCCCTCTCAGTCAGGCTACTGTTTAATGGATTCTGCTCTTTTCTAATCACATGTAGAGCTTATCTCTATAATAACCTCATAAATTATGTCTTCTTGGATAAGCAAACGTTGCTTCTTCTGCAACAATGAAGTTAAAAGGAAGGACCGTAGCCTTGTGCAATGATCAGCGTGTGTGTCGTGTGTCTGACCGTATCTGTCACTCTGTTTAAACATGACTGACAAATATGTAGAATAAGTACGCAGTTTAAAATACACAATAACAAACAGCAGTGATACTTTGTGTGTGTGTGTGTGGGGGGGNAGAAAGTAAAACACAAAATGTATAAAGTATTTTTATTGCAAGTGGTTTAAACAAACTCATTTTAAATTTTTTAAATAACATACTGATACTTTCTGAATTTTAAAAAATATATAAGTATTTTAAACTGAACAAAAAGACAAGGTGTCAGGGCGTCCCCGTTGCTCAGGATTAAATATGCCTCATTTTCTACTGTCTGTAATAACTAAAATACCAAACAAATATTTGAAAGCATTGAATCATCTGGTAAGGGTTGAAAACCAGAGAAAGCGAGCTCTTCCTAAATCCCAGGATGTTTCTTCTTATCCTCTCTGCAGGCCCTGTCGCGGCCACCCATACCCTCCCACCAGGTGCCCCCTTACAGAGCAGTGTCGGCCAGGTTTCGTCCCTCAGCGCTCTCTCAGAGCACCCCCATCGGACTGGACCGTGTTGGACGGCGTAGGATCCACAGAGTGCTGAGCGGTAAGAACTGGGGTTGTTGTCAGATATTTCAGTCTGTGGGAAAGCTGGGAATGTCAGTAAGCATGTTGGTGTGGAGCCAGGTGTGGTGTGCCAGCATCTGGGGTTTGTTTTCTGGGTTGTTTAAATCTTGTCCTGAAGTTTTCAGCTCCATACAGTTTTTTTTTTTTCAAACCTCTATATATGTGTTGCAGATGGAGTGTCTGAGTGCGCGATGACACTTGATGACAGCGTGAGTGAGGAGGAGGAGGAGGGCAGCTTCGATGAGCTCACTGACGTCACTCCCTACCTCCAGCCAGGGGTGGAGATCTCCATGCTTAACGAGGTGAGGAGGGAACGTTGTCATGTAGCAACGCTCGGGAACATCTTCCCCAAGAATGTGTCTGGAATTTATGATGCAACTTTTACTTGTTGCATACACGCCTTGTGAACAGCCATGTGAAGATGTTTTGGTGTGTGTGTGTTTTCAAGATGTTTGGCTGCAGTTCAGCAGAACAGACAACTCCTGCAGTGTCTACAAGTCAAGACGTAATCTTACATGTTAGACATGGGTGTAGCCTGCATGTAATTGTATCTCTATCTTATTTGTGCTTCTCAGTGGATAAGCTCTGGTCACACCGTGTATGCTGAGGCTCTCTGGGACCATGTGACCATGGAGGAGCAGGAGCTGGCCTTCAAAGCAGGAGATGTCATCCGTGTCCTGGATGCCTCGCATAAGGACTGGTGGTGGGGCAGGGGGGCTGACAGGGAGGCCTGGTTCCCTTCCACCTTTGTGAGGGTAAGTGGACTTTGTGACCTATGTGCCTGAAGCATGTTTGCTCTCCAGCAGCACAGAAGAGACTGGCTTAGTTCCAAACAAACCTCACCGCCTGCTTTAACACTGTGTAGAAGGGTTCAAACCTCAGTAGGTTTCTGTGGTGACCAGAGCTGATTGACAGTTGAGTCTTAATTAGGCAGGCTGTGGTAACCAGGGTGAGCTTAGTTGATTGGCAGATGGGCATCTGCTGTGTAATTGCTTGTAGCGAAATCAAACGGGAGCTGTTTATACTTGCACACAGTGTTGCCATAGTCACGTGTAGTTGATCTGAGTCTTTTGTAGTTTTCGCAATTGTTCTACCTTTTTGTAATTATGCTCAATTTATGTATGAGCTGGAAATTTAATTTAAATCGCAAACATGCAATGAGCCACATTTGTCTTTGATAATGTGGTGACTGTGTAAAAATAAAAAATATAAGGGCTCAATATGTTTTTGAAATCCTGACCTGAAGTTAAGTTTTTAGCAGAGAGACTTCTTCGTGATTTGACATTGCATGTGTGCGGTGGTTGTGTTTCAGCTGCGAGTGAACCAGGAGGACTCGAGCACAGAGAGTGTGGAGAGTGTAGCTGACCAGGAAGATCCAACTCCCAGGGACACGCACATCGCTCAGCACAAGGAGCAGATGAGGACCAATGTGGTTCAGGAAATCATGAATACTGAACGTATCTACATCAAGCACCTAAAAGACATCTGTGAGGTATGCATCAACATTTAAGCGTAGAGCTTTCATTGTAAGTCCTACATTCTAATAAAAGTGTTTTGTATTTAAATATTTAGAATAAGAAACATTTGTATTTCAAAAGTTACTTAACTGTCTAGCACCTCCTGTTGACCAGTATTTGAACTGTTCATACCTTCTGTCAGCATACTTGTTTTGTGTAACTTTCAGGGTTACATCCGTCAGTGCCGTAAACACCCAGACATGTTTACTGAGCTGCAGTTGAAGACCATCTTCAGCAACATAGAGGACATCTACAGGTTTCAGAGGCAGTTTCTCAGAGACCTGGAGAAGAAGTACAACAAAGACCAACCGCATCTCAGTGAAATAGGCTCTTGTTTTCTCTTGCAGGTTGTGGCCACACAAAACCTTCCTAAATCACTGCGTGACTCATTTATTTACCTGATTCAGTAGCTCTAATTAAAATTTTTCTTTTTTTCTGAAGGGAGAGGGCTTCTCTATCTACTCGGACTACTGCAACACTCATCCAGCTGCTTGTGCTGAGCTGCAGCGCCTCATGAAGTTGGGCAAATATAAGCATTTCTTTGAGGCCTGCCGGCTGCTCCAGCAGATGATCGACATTTCCATTGCCGGTTTCTTGCTCACACCCGTCCAGAAGATCTGTAAATACCCCCTTCAGCTGGGAGAACTGCTCAAGTACACCCCTAAAGACCACAGGTACTCCTCAAGAAATCTAACTTCTCTACTTACATTACTCTTTCACTACTTACACTATTTGTACATTTTTAACATCATTATATCACTAATCAGGCATGCAGAGACAACACCTTTTACTGTACTCCAGCCTACACGAGTATTATTTTCAACCACTCAGATATATTTAATAGTACACATTAAATGGGTCATGAGCTGTCTACTGTATCCAGTGATGCTTGTTGGGCAGTAGTGTCACTACAACTGGCGGTGTGACTAGTTTAATTTAGTTTCTGAATCAAATAGCTTTTCAGTATCGAAGCTCTCTTATAGGCCAAGTAGCGTGGTAGCGTCCACACACACTACTTTTTCCAAGCATTTCTAAAGCTCAAGCCTGAAATACAACTAAGAAAGAGGAAAATGGTCCATTCATACATCAGCTCATCTGAATTTAAGTGACCTGCTTAATGCTCAGAAACATTTCATCTTAAGTAAAGATTTAATGGTGGTCCACACACTGGTTTGATTTACTTACTTTGCATGATTAAGATTGAAGCAATGTGTTACTATAAATGGAAATGTCCTTTCTATCAAATTTATGTGTAAGGTGGACCCTATGCTCATTGTTCCTTTGCTGATTTTTTGCAGTGACTACAGCGGAGTGAGCAAAGCATATGACGCTATGAAGAATGTGGCCAGTCTGATAAACGAGAGGAAGAGACGGCTGGAGAGTGTCGACACCATCGCTCACTGGCAGGTGGCCATTCTGCACTGGGAGGTGATGACTAATCAATATTATAATTTTTACTTTTATTAATTAAATGTAGCCAATATGTTATGTATTAATATTATGTAAAGAATATTAAACACACTATATGCACAAAAGTATTGGGACACAACGCTTAATCACTAAATTCAAGCGTTTCATTCAGTACCATTGACGCAGGTGTATAAAATCAAGCACCTAGCCATGCTGTCTGCCTTTACATACATTTGTGAAAGAATGGGTCATTCTAAAGAGCTCCTTGAATTCGAGCGTGGTACTGTAATAGGATACGACCATTGCACCAAGTCAGTTTGTGAAATTTCTTCCCTCCTAGATATTCTACAATTAACTGTAAGTGGTATTATTGCAAAGTGAAAGCGTTTAGGAACCACAGCAACTCTGGCATTAACATCAGCACAAAAACTTTGTGCCAGGAGCTTCTCGGCATGGGTTTCCATGGCTGAGCAGCTGCATGCAAGCCTTACATCACCACGCACAATGCCAAGCTTCAGCTGGAGTGGTGAAAAGGACATTGTCACTGGATTCTGGAGAAGTGGACCAGTCTGGGTTTGGCGAATATGTGAACGTTAGCTGCCTGACTGCGTTGTGCCAACTTTGCAAGTTTGGTGGAGGTGGAATAATGCTATGGGGTTGTTTTTCTGAGGTTGGCCTAGACCCCTTAGTTCCACTTAAGGGAAGTGATAATGCGTCAGCTTACCAAGACTTTTTGGAAAATTCTAAGCTTCCAGCTTTGTGGGAACAGTTTGGGGAAAGCCCTTTTCTGTTCCAGCATGACTGTGCACCATGCAAGTGCCATAAATGCATGGTGAGTTTGGTGTGGAAGAACTTGAATGGCCCATGCAGAACCCTGACCTCAACCCTATCGAACACCTTTGGAGATGAACTGCAATGATGATTGCAAGCCAGGCCGAACATCAGTGTCTGACCTCACAAATGTTCTTCTGTATGAACTGGCAAAAATTCTCACATACCTCTTTTCCACCAAAAAAAGAACTGGTTCGGAACTGGTGCTGGTTCAAAGTTGGTTCAACTTGCGAACCT
>JAPMOB010210244.1:0-14522 GCA_029875015.1 Lepomis gibbosus | reverse complement strand
CGTGAGACCTCGTGAATATAATTAACATTGCTGAGATAAATGAAATAGTCTGGGGAAAGTTTCATCCCAGTTGGGGCTCGAAAATAAAAGAAAATTTGAAAGTCATGGAAAATATTTGAGGCTACTCCAGGCCGGCTCATGAAGGCAGGGGTCTAGAAGTTAAAAAGATGAGAGAAGAGAGTCAGTCCACAGGTCCGCTGTGTTGTTTTTTGTCACTCTCCTGGGGGTGGCCCATAGTGGGAGTCACCTTTTGTCTCTCAAGGTTTTAATCTTAAGTAATTAAGGGTGCTCCAGTAGGTCGGTCAGTGTCGATCGTAATCGGCCGACAATGGCTTTAACTAGCTTGATCGGTGGTCTCTAAAAAGGCCGATCAGATCATGCAATACTCGCTGGACAAATTTTCAATGGCAGCTAAAATGATTTCACTACATGGTCTGAGCAGTTTTCAAAGCTAGCTAGCATTACATTTACACTTTCATCCAAAGCGACTTACAATTGCTATACATGTCAGAGGTTGCACGCCTCTGGAGCAACTACGGGTTAAGTGTCTTGCTCAGGGACACAGTGGGGGATTGAACCTGGGTCTCTCATACCAAAGGCAGGCGTCTTATCCATTGCGCCCCCACCCCCACCCCCAAGCTAGCACCAAGTCCTTTTCAGACAGGAAGCTATTGAGGCGCCCCGTTAATCATTTACAATGAGAGTTGAATAGCAATCAGACAAGAGGAGATAAAAGCAGGAGCGATCATGTGAAACTGTTGCGGTCGTGCTCATCTCACTACAAGCCGCTACCTGAGTTTAATTGTCTTGACCCACAGTGCATCAGGCAGGGAGAGAGATTGATCAGTCAATGTGTGTTTCCTGATGCAAAGAGATGCGCCACTCAATCAGCTGACTGCCTCTCTCTGCGTTTTCGTTTAAAAGCGGAGACCTTTTGCTATGTTTCCGCCTCCATCCAGATTAAAACGACAAATCCATTTGTTTTTCTGATTCGGTCTTGCAAAGCAAAAACACGATGCTACTGACAGAGTTTTAGTTTCATTACTTTTATTAAAATATTTTGTACTGTGTAAATAACACTTGTACTGTGCATGTCATATTTACTTTGCGACCACTCCCAGTCTGTTTTCTGGTGCCACAGTCTTTTAGTACTCCCGTATTACTTTCAGTAACAGTTCCACTTTGTTGTCGGTCAATGCAAAAAAAATACCTGTGTGGTTCTTCATCTGTAGTACTTTCTACTTTTGCCAAATTTTTTGCAACTGCAGAGTAGACCATCTCCTTCATGTTTACAGCAGCATGCGCATGCCCAGTGAACGTGAACGGCCACTAGACGTTTTTCAGTCCTTTTAATATAGACGGAGATCTACTCTGATACGCAGCTAAAACACTGCTGCGGACAGAAGATTGTATTCGTTATAAAACGGTCTAAAAAACCATAGTAGTGTGGATTTAATCTCACATTACCCCACTCCTCTCTCTAGTTCTCTCACGTCAATCCCATTTTCACCGGGATTCCCCCATATTTTTCCGTTTTCACCCGGTATCCTCCTGTTTAAATGTTTTCCTCTAAATCTCCTGTATTTTTAACCTTAAAAAAAAAATCAAATAAAAACCTGCTGGCCATATTAAGAGTTTGCTACTATCTCCACTGGTAAAGCCGGTGGCAGTAGGCCCATGTGAAAGATGTAAACTGTGCTTCTTGCACAAGGATTTAATAAATGAAAACAACTCACTGAAATAATATTAGGTCTATACTAGTGGTAAACCATATGAAATTTAAGTGAATGTAGTAACTAGAAGTAATTAATATTAACAATATACTAACATTATAATATGGAATTAACATCGTACTTTTGTTTATTTAAATTTCCCTCATTTTCAAATCAAATCTTCCAGTGATGAGAGTTACTCCTCTCTGTAGTCCACTCTCCCTCTCTACTCCCTAAAGCCCACAGAACCTGCCTGAGCTTTCCAGAACAAAAAGCGGCTACTTCAGATTTTATCGTCAACTCATGATGCCTGTGCTCCTTTATCTCCAAAGTATTTTAGCTACAGCCTTTTTTGTTGCAGTTTTTAAAGTTAAAGTAAATTTATAAAGATGCTGTTTGTTCTGTTTTTGTAGTTTATTCCACAGGAAAGCTATATTTGTTAAGCTATAAGATGTTAGCAGTAACCAGGCAAAGGCTTCAATGGTTTAAGTCTCTAAGACAGAGGGAGTGGAGTTTGTTTCCTGGTAATAAAATAAACATTTGTCATTTCATGATACTTTATCGTCTGTTAATTTTAATACTTAATACATTGTTTTAGGACTAATTAAATACATACACAGTATACTGTATAATGCTACATGATAAATAAAAGGCTTCAAGCAGACCAGGACATCCAAAAGTAATGTCTTAAAGTCAATTTGCACGTGTTTTATTCACATATCTTTCCACAATACCAACACTTTTCTTTAAATGTCAATAAAAAGCTATACAGTTCTTAATTTCTAAGTATTAGACAAAAGAAAAGGAAAGCTATAAGGGTTAATTGTCCTTAATGATCAGAACCGTTACAGTTAAACAACACAATTTATAATAATCATAGCAGATGACTGAGTAGCCTTAAAGTATTTACACTGAGGGATGATTAGGTAGTGACCACAGTGAGTGAAGCCCTCAGTTCAATGTCTCATCTGAAGGACCGCATCGCTTGCAGCAAAACGGCTTCAGTCATTTATTCATTTTGTTGGGTTTCCACACCTGGTAAGGATGGAGCTGGTCTGGACGTGCTCAATGCTGCTTCAACAGAAGGTGATGATGACGGGGGAGTAGCTTACTTCAGGTGTCACTTTGGGGGGGTTTTATTGTCCAAAAACTGGGAACTCTGCAGGGCTATACGTCAAACACTGTTTACTCAATGTCGATATAAAACCCCTCAAAGTTGAAAATCAGCACTTCAACTCTATGGCCAAAATTTAAATTCAAATCTATTGTTATAGTGTGGAGACAATGCAATAACATTCAAAAATATACTGAAAACAAAATTACAAGCACAACACTTTTATTTTTGCCCCCATTCATCATGAGTTAAAGTCAAATACTTTCATTGTGGCCAGCCTAAGACATACCTGTGCAATACCCATGCTGTCTGATCAGCATCTTGATATGTCACACCTGTGAGGTGGATGGATTATCTCAGCAAAGTATGGCTGCTCACTAACACAGATTTTGACGGATTTGTGAACAAGAGAAATAGGCCTTTTGTGTACATAAAGAGTCTTTGAGCAAAAGCAAAAGTGTTGCATTTATAACACTATAAGACTGGATTTTAAATGAATATGTGGCCATAAAGTTGAAGTTTTATATATATCATATTCGGATTTTTTTATTGACATATAAATCAAAAATGAAAAAGACTTTAAAGAAATGGCTGGCTAGAAATTCAATGATTGACTGATATTGGAAATTCTGTATTGCTCTCAACATACCGCATAACAATGAGAGAGATGTGTAAATATGAAGATGAGACACATTCACACATCATTTGTTCTGGCATGAATCCACCATGCGAGCAGTTCAGATGACAGTCTTATTCAACACTCTGCAGCTCCAGATCTCTGCTCTGAGTATAACGGTGGCTGTCACCAGAACGCAGACTGTAACCAGACGGGGCTGCTCGTCAACTGCACCTGTCACAGCAATTACCAAGGAGACGGCTATTCCTGCGAGCCCATTAACAGGTGGGCGTGGACTTTCATCTTTGTTTGAATTTTATCAGAATGTAAGATGTTCACAGTTAGAGACGTGATGTCAGGCTGCTGTTTTTCTGCCTGTTTGTAATCCAGGTGTGTTGAAGAGCCGAACGGTGGCTGCAGTGACTTTGCCTCCTGCAAGTTCACTGGTCCAGTGAGTAAAAACCTTTGTTTATCTTTTTTTACTGTGTTATAGGGATTAAGAATTAAGAGATGTTGTGTTGATGTTTTTTTAGTTGACAAGATCCAGAACAGAGAAACTGTCCGAGGTGGTGGCAAATTCAAACAAACAAAAATGTATTTGTCTTTCTGTCCCAACCCACCACAAGTTGAACTACTAAATGAGGCTCAGCAGGTTTTTTTTTTATAACTTCGACTGCCTCAGAAAACTAGTTGGACAGAGGATAGAAACACTATCACTGACTCACCACATCTAAACACATAACCTGATGTCCTGCTTCAACCTGATTGATCCTCCAGAACGAGCGTGAGTGTGAGTGCCTGCCGGGGTATCTGGGTAATGGAGTCCAGTGTCTGGAGAAGTTGGTGCCCCCTGTTGACCGCTGCCTGGAAGACAACGGAGGCTGCGACCCTGCGGCCGTCTGCAAGGACCTGCATTACCATGGTAACACATCTGTAGTAACTTTTGTTACCATGGCAACACTAAGGTTTTTTTTCGGGTTTTGAAAAAAGAGGATAGTGGGGGCAGCAGGCCAATGACGGACTCCCACATGGGGTGGAAAGTCAGAACTGAAGGAGATTCACGTAATTGGTGGCACTGTGGCAATAGGTGCGTTTTACTTCATGCGGCGCTGCGCATGCACATGGCGGTGAAAAATAAACTTAACGTGATGCATGCTGGACTTAACATAAGGCATGCTGGTTTGAAATTGTGTCCGACTTTCGCCGGCACTGCAAAACGTCAGCATGTCACATGACATTCGAACATTGTGGGAGCAAGGTGCCGAGTCCGGCGGCCGCAGTTGCTTTTTTCCAGCTGCACAAAATTGAAACCACACTTTTGCCTGGTCTCAGTGGAAATCAGTCATTGATCTCAGCTCACAGTAAGCTCAAGCAGGTAGATTGTGTCCAACTTGACGACAACGTTTTTATTCCTCAGCCCTGCAGGCGCATGCAACTCACGTAAGACTGTCAAGTCAGCAAAAGTCAGCCACGGTCATCTCGATTGCACCTAACATGTCCTGCAGAGGCACTATCCATCTGGAGGAGTAACTAGCATAAAATGTTGAATGCTAGTATAATCCCAAAATATTTATAGGTTACACTTTATTTGGCTTATGTCTGTCTACAGATTGTTTATAGTGACCTATTTGTAATATTTCAATAGCTTATTGATATTCAACTGATTCCCAGATAAAACCATTTTCTGTCTTCTTAAGATTTATTAGGGGTAAAATTTCATGCAGAACAAGTGCAGTTTGACCGTGAAGGATGTGTAGGCCTGGATGACAGACCAATGGTAGCATGTGAGAAGGCGGGACCTAAAGAGAAAGGTCAAAGAAATGCAATAATGCACGTAATAAATGGCAACTGTAAAAAGCAAAATCCAAATCCCGAACATTTTGGGCGATTTGGAAATCACAGTCAGGCGCATTTTATAAGTCCCAAAAGAGGACGGATGGTCACCCTAGGCAACACATCAGTAGAAAGTTGATGGTGCAAGACAGCCATAATATCCATCCTGCTGCCATCGATCCAGTAGCTGCATGTGTTGCCTCTGCTGAGCAGGAGCCATGTTGGCGCCACAGTCTTACTCCATTGCAGTTGCCATGGTAACTGTTGATTCCATAGCCACTGACCTTTTTATGGCGTTCATGTTACCATGGTAACGTTATGAAGAACGTTGTTTATTCTAGGTTTGAAAAGTCAAATGTTAGCAAGCAAAAGTACTCAATTCGTCAAGGCTCGGTAATCTGAGGTAAAGATTTCATGGTTATTGTGGTTCAGCCAACACAGCCGGAGTTTTCCACCTGCGCTCTCCGGAGGGGAAGTACAAGATGAACTTCAGTGAGGCCGCCACCGCCTGCAAGGCTGAGGACGCCACGCTGGCCAACTTTAAACAGCTGGGAGACGCACAGCAGGTAACCTCACCTACAGAAGGGGTTTCCATAGAGACACCACACAGATCAATACTCCTCACTCATATACACACACACACACACACACACACACAGAGTATATTTAAAGGAAACAATGTTTAAGCAGATGAAGATCATTGGTTTTGGTAGAAAATACAGAGTGAGAGCAGCGAGCGCCACCTGGAATTTTTTAATTCCTCCTGTTTCCGTAACATTTGCGAAAAACTAGTGTTTTGGGAAATAACTGAGCCTTTTTTGTCCTGATGAACAGTTTATTGAATCATTAACTCTTTACTGCATGAGTATTTATCTTATTCACTCTCAAAAAGAAAGCAAAACAGTAAATATCTTCAAATGTTGAAGCCAGATTGATGCTTGGCAGGAGGAGTCCTGCCATAGATATACCTTCAGTGTAGGTTTTGATTGATAGATTTTATCCGTTAATAAAATCACAACACCAGACAGATGTTATCGGCACAATCAGGTCATATTGGGATTTGATTATATTCCAGAGAGTAACTGTGTTTACATTCGTACATTTACTTTGTGATACAAGCACTTTGAATTACCTTGTTGTTGAAATGTGCTATACAAATAAACTTGCCTTGCCTTGCCTTACAAGCAGTGATCTGAAGGTCTGCCTTGTTTCATTGTGGACCTATTCACTGTAGTCACTGTATTTACGTTCTTTAATTTACTATGAAAGTCATTATCACAGTCAGCAGAAGGTTTGCAATGGAGGTGTCTTTCTTACTGAAAACGAAAAGATAACAGAGCCTTTTATCAACGTGTTTAATGTTGTCTTCAATGTTAATAACTTCCACCAGCATCAGAAACATGGCGGTGAAAACACAAGCAGCCACACAGTTTCCAGTCCCCACGTTGTCTCTGTAGCTCTGACGTGTAGTTACATTTTTGAGAAGGCTCATGTCGGCTACGGCCTAACCTCATAGCCTTCGCATATAGCCACAGTTGGTGTGGTGTGACTCCTTAATGTAGAAGCTTAAATCAAGCTTCACTTTTATATCCTTTTTCTTATACTTTTAGATATCCTGCTAAATAACCAACAGGACTTAAAACTGAACTTCTGTGCCTCCGTTGCCACATTATAACAACCTCTTCCAGTTAAAAGTTTTCATCTTTCACCAGTCCAGCTCACAGCAGTGTATGCTGGTACTTGTGACCAATCATTTATCCTGCTGTCATCCTCCTTCTCTGGTCCTGACAGCTGGGTATGCATCTATGCGTGGCCGGTTGGATGGAAGGGGGGAAGGTGGGATACCCGACTCGCTTCCCCTCGGTCAAGTGTGGAGACAACCACGTCGGCCTGGTCATCTACAAAGAACCTGTGGACCAGAGCAGCAAGTATGATGCCTACTGCTACAGGGTCAAAGGTACTACCGCAGCACGGTGTTCAGACTATGGAGTCAGATTTGTCATGTCATGATCGTGATAAAACATGTTCACAAGCAAATTCTAGAATTTCACACCGGCAGATATTGACTTCCACTAGCACAATATAAGTCCTCACTCACAAATTCCACAATCAACAGTTGTACAGGAAGCTGCGAGTGATAAACAAAACATAGGGAGAAGCGTCAGAACTAAGCAGCAAACGCACAAAACAGCTACCACATATTGGAATTTCTTCTAGGGGAGCACTGGAGGGCATCCATGATCTGACCAGATTAACTCTGCTCTTGAAGTTGAGTTCTACTCGTGTGACTTTTGACAGTTTGGAGGCAGAAACCTCTTATGATTGGTCACTTTGAGGGCAATCACACCCACACGGCCTCCTTGAACCTTAAATGACAGCACTGGATTTGATGGATTTACTGTTTATCAGACCACAAATGACACAAGATATAGGTTTGAAAAAATCGCTGAGTGTTTCTGGGAGCCAGTTGATGCTGTGCAAAAACTAAAAACAGCAGAACATCTGCTACTGGTCACCTCTAACCACCTTAATGTAACTAATAATAATAGTGTGTGTGTGTGTGTGTCTGTGCAGATGTTTCATGTGTGTGTCCTGCTGATTATGTTGGAAACGGAGACTTCTGTAACGGCGTCCTGACGAGCGTCCTCGCAACATACAGTAACTTCTCCATCTTTTACAAGGTGAGTGTGACAGTTGAACCATTTAGCTTTAAAAAAGGAGTTATTTCCTCTCCGTCCTCAGACAAAGAGCTGTCTCAGAACTAAACACAGAGGAACAGTTTGTCTCCTCCTGTGTTATTTCAAACTGGTTTACGGTTTAGTCTTCCACAACAAAACGGTAACAATGCAAACACAAACAGAACAGCTGTTTTTAGCAGTGGTCTTCTACATGTGTACTAAAGCAGATGATATAGAACAATTCACAATACATAAATTAGTAAAATAATAAGTATTTATATCAAATTATAATAGTCTTTTAAAAGACAGCAGGTATTTTCACACTTGGTAATCAAACCTTTGTGAAAGATAACACAGACTTCACCTCCTGAACATAACTGAGCTTTGGAAAACTTGAAGGAAAAGTTAATGAAAAGAAAAGGCAGCTGCTTTCAGCTGACAGGTAGTGTTGACTGAACTGCTCCCCCTCTCTCTCTCTCTCAAAAAAAGAAGCTGTGGGAGGATTCATTTCAAGGTCTGACTTATAAAAGAGATTAAAATGTGGAGCTCCAAAACTCTGAGAAAGAACAGATGTCTTGTTGTTATGGAGGAAATGCTAAATCCACAATCTAAACATAGCAGAGAGCTGTATTTTTTAACAGGTGGTTGATTCCTGCTGGTTTCTCCTCAACATTAAATCAGTCAGGTTCCTCTTTTCTGGCTCCCTGTTAGTTTCTAAATTCAGTTTAAACTCTTGCTATCTGTTAGAAAGTGCATGGCCGTAACATATTGACTTTGTGCATTTCAGAAACAAGGAAGTGCTTTGTTTCTATTATTGTGTGATTGTTTTGGCTTTAAACTTCCCATCTATATAAAGTGGGGGCGTGTTGTATTTTGTTGATTGACATCTGCTCCTTGTGATCATTATTTATTCAAATATCTGACCAGTTTTAGAACATACATCCTGAAGGACTGAGAAAATTAGAGACTTAGTTATACAGCAGTTATACAGCTATTTAAATAGCAGTGCTACACTGAACAAAATTATAAACCCAAAACTTTTGTTTTTACCCCCAGTCATCATGAGCTGAACTCAAAGATCTAAGACTTTATCTACACGATAGGCCTATTTCTCTGAAATGTTGTTCACAAATCTCTCAGAATCGGTGTTAGTGAGCACTTCTTTGCAGAGGTCATCCATCACAGGTGTGGCATATCAAGATGCTTATCAGACAGCATTGGTATTGCACAGGTGTGCCCTATGCTGGCCACAATAAAAGGCCACTTCAAAAAGTGCAGTTTCACTTGGTGGTGATTGCTCAATGGATAAGATACATGCCTTTGGTGTGAGAGACCCAGGTTCAATCCCCCACTGTGACACATCCACCATTGTGTCCCTGAGCAAGACACTTAACCCCTAGTTGCTCCAGAGGCGTGTGTCTGACATGTATAGCAATTGTAAGTCGTTTTGGATAAAAGCTAAATGAGTAAATGTGTTGAGGGGTCACGATCTTGGAGGTGAAGATTGCTGGATGTGGAGGTCCTGTGCTGGTGTGGTTACACGTGGTCTGCGGTTGTGAGGCCACTTGGATGTACTGCCAAATACTCTGAAACACCTTAGAAGAAGGCTTATGGTAGAGAAATTAATATTCAGTTCACGGGCAACAATTCTCCTGCTGTCAGCATGCCAATTGCACGCTCCCTCAAAACTTGCGACATCTGTGGCATTGCTGTGTGATTGAACTGCACATTTTAAGTGGACTTTCATTGTGGCCAGCCTAAGGCACACCTGTGTAATACCCTGATAAGAATCTTGATATGCCACACCTGTGAGGTGGATGGATTATCTCGGCTCACTAACACAATTTGGAAGATATGTGAATGATATGAGAGAAATAGTCCTTTTGTGTAAATAGAGAAAGTCTTAGATCTTTGAGTTCAGCTCATGATGAATGGGGAGAAAAAATGTGTTTATAATTTTATTCAGTCTAAATAGTTCGTAGGCCTGTACTATATTGTTGTTTGCGAGGTAACTTCAGGTTTTGATGGTGGTTCAGTTCTTACTTTATGCTGCACACATACAGTAACCTGCTCTGGAGGTTGTTTGAGATAAGAGTTAAACGCTATAAAATCTCTGCATTACTATTCGTAGAAGATCCATGGTTGTTTAAGACCTAAGTTCTAATGATACATCCATGAGGATCATGAAGGAGCAAAAAGGCCCCTTGGAGCTCTGTGCACAGATCATGATCTTTTAGGACGGCAAGAGTGTTCAGAGACCGGCAAAGCCCTTTGGCTTTCACAATTTGTTTTTTACGAGCAGGAGCAGCAGGAGTGCAGCCTCCTCCTGTGTAGGAGGGCCCCTTCCTGTCTTCGTCATTAAATGTTTTCCCCTGTTGGCTGCAAGCAATGTCAAAGTCATTTAATTTTGCTTTTGTAGGCGATACCAATATCATGCTAGAGCAGAAGCTGATTGAAGCACTAAAGCCTTTTACTTCTTGTACTTACAAGATCTGCCAGTTAGTACTTAACGCTTTGAAATTTGTTTTTATTTAATTTTTATTTGCCCCCAAGTCAGTTTCACAGCCTAAACTTGTCGTACACACCAAAGTATGCATCTAAGGAACACATTAATTTGTAAATTTTGTAATTACAGTCAGATCTACTCATGCTGTAATGACGGGGCACTGATACAATAAGTCTGTTAATTTACACACTGAGTTTTTTTTCCAGCGTTGTTGCTTTTATCCTGAACTGTTGACTTACAGAGTTGATGACCAAAGTCATGTGACCACGTACATACTGAAAAGAAATCCTGGGTATATTACATTTCATAGTTTAGGACTCAGGTCCACACAGCCTAATCAACCTTTGTGGACCTGAATCACATTGGATCAGCTGTTTTAAGGTCTGCCTAAGTAAATCTGATGTGTTCATGTGGTGTTACGGTTATAGGATTTAAAAGCATGCATCCAAGAATAATTGGGTGTTTTAGTTTTGACAAGAAATCGATTGTAAATCTAAATAACGTCTCTCTCTCTGCAGTTGTTGTTGGACTATAGCGGCTCGTCCACTGAGGGCAGACAGCTCGTTGACTTTCTGTCTCACGGGAAATCTGATGTAACCCTGTTTGTTCCTCACAACTCTGGCTTCACCCAAAACCAGGTGAGGCACGGCCCCGATCTTTTAATAATTACTAAATGCCAAAACTAATTACCCTTTTTAAAGTAAATTCAAGTTAACTGACATTGATGATTTTAATATAAAACCAGTAACCGAAACAAGTCAGAAGTGTTTTATGTCATGGTCAGCTACTAATGTGTAACCAACAGTTACAATACATCTATAGTCAAAGGCAACTGGACTCGTTAGAAGATACTAGAAGACATTTCGTCCCTCATCCAAGAGACTTCAGTTCTGACCGACTGGTAGGGAAACTCAGCTATTTGCTATTTATTTGGCAAGTGAAGGGGGCACACTTGCCAACGATCACAGCCTGTGGATACCCTAAATGGACCTTTGTGAAATCAGCCACAAAATCCAGAAAGAAGACCAACACTACAGGGGGGGAGGAGGAGAAGAAGGTCAAACAACATTGTGATTCCATACATGTCCGGAGTATCAGAGAAACTCAGGAGGATTTTCAATACACACAACATCCCTGTTTTTCTTAAACCCAAGAACATGCTAAGACAGATGTTGGTGCACACCACTACACAAACACGTGGCTCAACACAGAAGGGCCAACTCCTCAGGTCAAGACTCAGCAGTTTATTTACATCTGAACGATAAAGGACACTCGTTTGAGAGTCACCAGGTGCACATTTTAGACAGAGAGGATGTATAGTTTGAAAGAGGTGTCAAGGAAGCCATTTACACCCGGATTGAGAAACCATCATCGAACAGAGGAGGGGGTCTACGCCACCACTTATCCCCCACGTACAATGCTGTCCTTTCACCACTTCCCAGGAAACTAAACAAGCATTTCCTCTTGGCCTCTGGTGAAGATGCCACCGATGGTCGTTCAGACTTGGCCACAACCATGACGACCACTAACGAACCAGCGGTATCAACGCTCCTAGCTTATGATCCCAGAGGTTAAATAGCTGAGTTTCCATACCAATCAGTCAGAATTGAAGAAGTCTCTTGGATGAAGGACAAAACATCTTTACTTTAACCTTCGTTGGATAACTATGACCTGGAGGACTGAGAACCTTCACAGACATTTAGGTTAAAAAATAAAATACATAACAATTTTACAAAAAAAATATTCATAAAGGCTTTAAGATATGTCTCTTCGACGATATCTGTGCAAATGAGTGTCATTCAGAAAAATAAGTTTCTTCTCTTTTGGACTTTGTTGTCCAACCAGTAGTTCGTGAAGAGGATGTGAAGTGTTATTCATAATTTTGAGCAGTTTGTGCAACAACCTTCCGTCCACAACCCAACTCAAGAGACTCCGGGGCGGTCCCCAGCACAGAGCCAGCCCTCCTAATCAGTGCGTTCAGCTTCTTAGTGTCACTGGCTCTGATGCTGCTGTCTCAACAGATGGCTCCAAAAAAAAAAAAGCAACAGACTGGTAAAAAATGTGCAACATCTTGCTGCACACATTATAGGACCCAAGCTTTCTCAAGAAGCAGAGTCTGCTCTGTCCCGTCCTGTAGACAGCCTCAGTGTTACACTTCCAGTCTGTTGTCAAGATGAACACCCAGGTGTAAATGATATTCACAAACATCTTGGCCACATTTAAGATGAGGTGGTTATTCCCACCCACACCACAACAGAGAGAGAGGGAGAGGTAGAGAGCTGTGGGGCGAAACCGCAATGAAAAGGACAGAAAGTTGTGAACACGTGTCGTAATTCGTGAGAAATGTGACCCGTGAGAGGACAATGAAAAACGAGAGTCTCGCATGAAAACTGGGAGGGTTAGCACATATGAGCTAACCAGAGATAACCTCTGTGCCAATGTTTACTTCTGCAGGACAGCGTGCTGCGTGACATGTTATTCTTCTGCGCTTGCGGGTCTCTTTCAGGCCACGGACAATTCACAGTGAAGTCTGATATGGGCCACATTTAAGCAAAAATATGAACTGTAACAAAAATATTGGATCTGGGGGGGAAAAATTGGAATTGAGCATTAAGGCCTGCAGCCTGAATATAGCCAAAGCGATCGACCACCTGTACTCAGTCTCTTATCCACCAATTACACATCCCACATCTGAGAATTTCTGCAGATGACAGGACTCATCCTAATCACAGAAGTTTGTTTCTCGTTTCTGTTTGTGTTTTTTCACCAAATACTGTTGTGTGTCTGTTATGTATTTCACCTGTTACGTGTTGAATCATCTACTAAAAAATAAATAAAATTAATCTAACTTTATAGTATTAAAATTAAGAACATGGACCACAGAGTTTTATTTAAGCATATGTCAACTATATGCTTGGAATTTCAAGAAATAGACAGATCCACACCAATACAAATATTAACCTTTACTTAATAGTTTCTAATTAGCTCTTTAACCTTTAGAACTGAATTAGTTCAATCAGAATGCCAGCAGGTTCCAACAGACGAAGCTGTCAATGAAAATTTTCTGTTCTGCGTTTGTGTTTAGACTCTGTCTGGTAGAGATCTTGAGTATCACATCTCAGCTAATAACAGCAGACGATCGTTCAAGGATCTGAGACATCGGGATTTCATCATATCCAGGCTTGGGTTCAACCTGACTGTTACCGAAGGAAAAAACGAGGTCAGGAACAGGCGCTCACATACACACACTTCCCACGTCCATGAATCCAATCTAAGAAAAGATTAGATGTTTATTAACATAGATTTTTTTGATTTTGTGTCTTTGTTAATCTTTTAAATTATCTCTCATCAGAGCTATAAGCTGGTGAACAAGCAGCTACTGTTGGATTGGGACATTCCTGCTGTAAATGGGATCATCCATGTCCTTGAAGCCCCGCTGACAGCACCCCCCCTACCGGTGAGTGAAGATGGTTTAAGCCAGAGGCGTTGACAGTTAGGGCAACAACTGAACAGTGTTGCTGGTGTACGCTGTTGTAAAACCTCACACACTGGAATCAACGTCAAGTCTTAACAAATCATAGAAAAGATTTAGAATTTGCCTCATAGTCATGCTTAGAGTTTTAATGGTTACAGAAAAAACCAAACAAAACAAAAAACTGTTAGTAACTAATGCATCATGTTTAAGTGTGAAGAGTCACCAATATGTAGAGCAGTGGTTCTCAACCTTTTTTATCCATTATCCAGATCACTCACCGCCCCCCATCAAAAAAGATGTTGGCTATTTGCCCTGATTTTTTAAATTGTTTTCTTGGATGGGGCACTTAAGTGGGGGGTATGGGGGTCCTCCCCCAGAAGATTTTGATTAAACACTTAATTTCCTGCATTCTGGTGAAGATTTCTCCCCTAATTTCTGCCTTTTCTGCACCAATTTAGGGTGGAAAATTCTGGTGACAATTCAAAATATATAATTATAATAGCATTTATCTTGCTTTTAAATATTTTTCTCCTGTAGATCAACTTATTTATCCTGCTGAGTCAACACACATGATTAAGTGTTACCTCC